>JAXCGZ010009507.1:7500-17500 GCA_037179515.1 Halocaridina rubra
CATCCTCCTTTATTATTACTAGGAGACCAGGGAAAGCCCCAGACCCCCACAAAGATCACCCGAAGCTACGAGATTAAAAGCTTCACCTGTCCAGGTAAGAAAAACCATTATAATATTTATTTATTTTTCAAGACTTAAGATTTGAGGGTACTAAAAGTTAGAAAATAAAACAGTTATGTAACTATCTCAATATGTTATGGCTTAACAGATGCCTAGGTAAAATAATAAACAGAAAATGATACAAAGGTAAATAGAAAGAAAGAGAACTAGATAGACAGGTCGATAAATGTTCAGAGAGACAAATTCGTAAACGGACTGACGGATATATGAAACTAAAACTAGCTTCTCCTATTGTTAAAAAGGAACATTTACATAACGTATTTGCGTTATTTTTCTTCTACAAAATGGATTTGCAATCTGTACAGATGGAATTCCGGGCATCTCTAGTCCTACCCATGACTCCTCCTTCCCCCCGTCGAGCATCTAATTGGACGAAAGTCAAGAAAGCATTTCTTACTGGTCACCATCAACAACAACAACACCAGCAGCAACAACAACAACAGAGTCATCACCATCATGGAAAAAGGGAATACCTTTCATCTCCTTCTGGAGGGTCGTCCTCTCTCCCTCCCTCCCCGAGCAAGAAGACAACGTTTCGTTTCGAAGAACCGAGTCATCTTTTGGGTAAGAGAGAGAGAGAGAGAGAGAGAGAGAGAGAGAGAGAGAGAGAGAGAGGAGAGAGAGAGAGAGAGAGAGAGAATCCGCGAAGTCTTGTGCTACAATTTTTGTTAATGTAATGGCTCAGAGGGGTATGGCTTTTCGTTTGAAATATAACATCAGTAAATGTGTACACGCATATATATATATATATATATATATATATATATATATATATATATATATATATATATATATATATATATATATATATATATATATATATATATATATATATATATATATATATATATATATATATTGGCATGCAAGCACGTTATATATTCATAACCACTAACGTAGGAATTCGATCCTGGGTCTTGTAGGATTAGGGTCTACCCACATTCTGAGTCCTCACAAGAGATAAAAAGAAAATATGCAGCTAATACCCATATGAAATAAAAATATTAGCTCTTGGTAAAGAAAATAGCACATTAAATTTGTCAACAACACTTTCATCATAACTTTAAGCTAAAGTCTGTGTGTTTTTGGGTGGGTAAATGTGCATATCAATGTGATGAAGAATGTACTCTCAAATATGTACTAATGCTACAGTTACACAAAGTATGTAGAGTATTTGGAATTCTGTTACTAAGAGATTTGTCAATGCTGAAAATTTTCTGGATGTTTAATAATAAGAACGTAAGCGCAGGTGAATAAAAAACCCAACTAGGAGATTGGGAGTCACACGCAAGTGGTTTCCTCTTTCAAACATCTAGCACACGCACACACACACACACACACACACACACACACACACACATACTGGCAGATTTGTCTCCAGAAATACATATAAATGGCGTAGTAAGGGCAGCATATGCATTCTTATCAAATGTAAGGGTAGCCTTCAGGCACATGGACAAGGAAATGTTCAGAAATATTTATGTAACCTATGTGAGTCCAAAACTCGAATATGCAGCCCCCTTTTGGAATCCGCACTTGAAAAAGCACATAGCTAAGCTTGAAAAAGTTCAAAGACATGCCACGAAACTGGTGCCAGAAATACGCAATCTCGGTTATGATGAGAGGCTGAGGGAATTAGACATGCCATCACTCGAAGCTAGAAGAGTAAGGGGGGATATGGTGACAGTCTTTAAATTCCTTCATGGTTATGATAGAGTGGATAGGGATCGATATTTCGATATGGCTGGCTCTAGAACTAGAGGTCATAGTTTGAAGCTTCGTAAGAAAACTTGTTTGCAGGATGTAAGGAAATACTTTTTCAGTGTAAGAGTAGTTGATAATTGGAAATCGCTAAGCGAGGAGGTAGTTAATGCTATCTCAATCCATAGTTTTAAGGACAGGTATGATAAGTATCACTAAGTCTAAAAATGGAACCGATGAGGAGACGGGAAGATACGAGCTTTGGGCTCTTTCCCTTAAACACAATTAGGTAATCACAATTAGGTAATCACACACAAGCACACACACACAAGAACGATGATGTTTTCTATGTTAATGTTATTGGCACACATACTTGGGTTTGCTGTATTCCATACTGATCTTGTTCACAAAATAAATGCTCGTATATGGGAAAAAATGTCACATTAACTTTCAATATGAAGGTATCGAAAGCAAATGATCTGGTTTACGTTGTCGACTGATTGCTTGAAACCAATAATCAAGAACGCACAAAAAAAAAAAGGCACATTTGGGACCTTCACCATCACTCTTCATGTTTAAGGATGGAAAACTGATGCAGATTTCTGATGTCAATGGAAACACTTTGAGATCAATGATGATACCACCTCATTTACATTTTGATATATCTATGTTCTTGCTCTATCAGTAATTGTAAAGCCCAATTTGGAAATCTTTACTTCATATTCTGTCTTGTAATTGTTTCAATAATCTATAAATGAGGAAAGTTAAATGCCAAAAGGTGATGGTATCAGGAACAATGTGGGTTAGGAGCTGGACAGTGTCGAGGAATATCATGGATGAAGCTTTTGGGATTCAGAAGCGACTCCTATGATTTGAATGCTGTCTTTCTGTTTTTGACAAGGTGTGGTAGCTCCTCCAGCAGAGGATAATGAATCACCTTTCGGATCTGTGGAAGCATCTCCTGACGACATCATGCCTCCTGGAACAGCTACTACAACACCATCACCACAACCTTTTCCCTCAGCTCATTCGCCAGGACACCAGCAAGGTAACTAACTGATCCATTGGTTTACCCTAATGGGATCATCTGTCTCATGGAGAAACTTCTGCATTGTGTGTGACAAAAGTTTAGAGGAAAAAATGGTCACTATTAATCTTAACTGTTACTTGTTAAGTTACTTTAACCTTGGTTTTTGTGATTTATATACTAATATTCTTTATCACATATCTCTATTCTTAGGAGTTCCAATGAATATAGCTGATATTCAGAAGAGTTTAAGTGAAGACTTTAATAGACGTCTCCAGGAATGGGAGAGACTGAAGAGCGGAGCAGGCCAAGGCTCCTCACAAGGTGCTACTCTCTCGCCTTCTGGAAACACTGCTGGAACTGGTTTCAGTGCAAACCCTGAAGATAATTTACCTCTGGAATTCAAAAAGAAACTCCACGAGTGGGAAAAAATGAAGGAGAGAGAACGTGAAAGAGAAAAGGTATAACAGTAAAATGAGTTAGTCTACGAAAGAATCCTATTTTTGCAATATAAAAATATAGTACATAAAGAAAGATACAGTCTTGGGAATTTTTTTTTTTTAAATCACTGTCACTATAGATGTTAGTGCTTTATGTTTTTTTACAGTGTGTAGTAACTTAGGACATCCAGCTCTGCTATACAAGCAAGAACTAATAAGTCACTATTAGTAGATAACAACTTTATTTTTTCTTAATTTATATTACTCTCTTTAGTGCAAGACTGACATTCCCAGAGGCCAAGAGGATGTCAAGACCAAAATACACGTAGAAGACGACCTTCCAGCCGATTTCAAGAAAAAACTCACAGAATGGAAGATCCGCAAAGCTCTTGTAGGCAAAAGCCAACAGAATGTTGAAGAACTACAGAAGAATCTAGGTGAAGAATTCAACAGGAAGATGGCAGAGTGGGAAAGAATCAAGGCCTCGGCAAATCAAGCACATTCCCATGTGAAACCCTCAGCATCAGCTGGGAGCATTCACCTCAAATCAGGTTCCACTTCAGGTGCTCCACAGGCAAAGAGTGAAACTACAGGAAGTCAGGGACAAATTAAGCAATCAGCATCTGCTGGTCAGGTGTTGGTAAAACCCTTGTCCCCAGGACCTGAGTCAACCAGCCCGAGGCTAGACAGGAAAGGATCAAGTCACAAGATGAAGAAAAGTAAAGGAAATAAGATGGATAAAACTCCAGTAGTAAGTCCATTAATTAGAGGAGATTCTTTGAATTTATTTTCATCATTTTATTCACCATTACTAGCTAGTAAATAGCAATATCTTACAATGATCAAGCATAAGTAATGCTACAACTAGTGGTATTGCATATTTTTTTTTCTAAACAATCTTTAAACACATACAATTTATGATTCTTCGAGAGAGAGTTCGTGTTAGGAGCTAGACTTCCATTATTTTTACTACTGGGTGCTCATATAAGAAGTAGAACATAACATATGGGAACAATCCCCAGTCATTCGAAAATACTTAAGAGGAAAATATTATATAGCTAATAACTCTACTTAAAAATTATTAGAATCCTGTGTGGGCAACAAAGCAACATTGATTATACATTTCCTATTAAAAATAAGTTTTAAAGTTGCCTATTTTTCCACTTAGAGTAAAGCCGATGGAAGCCACAAAGGGCGATACAAAACAGACAAGGAACTCCAGTGGTTGGAAAAAGAGCTACATAAAGTGGAAAGGGAGACTCAGAGGCTAGAACGAGAAAAGGAAAAATTTTTGGAAAGACAAGCTAGGTAAGTATTTCAAGAAAGAAATGCATTTTTTTTTAATTATTACACCACATCACACAAAGTATTAGAGCGTGTCCTCTCTGCATTATATTATACTTAGATAAAAGAAAAGAAAATACATGATAAAAACCCCTTCGGTTTTCATAACAGTAGTAAATTGGGAGAGGATAAAAACACCTTACGAAAAGTACTCCTTTAACTCTTTCAAGCCAAATGTTCTTAAATTACCTATCTGCCCCAATCTATCTCGAACAGACTAGAAAAGATGAGACAAGCCATGGGCCAAGTACCAGCTACTAAAAAGGAGATATACATCAAGACCTCGACGGGGGAATTCCGCTTTGAAGGCATCAGCCAAACATTTACGAAAAGACTTTATGAATGGGAAGAGAGACGCGGCATTCGGCCAGAATCTTCCACCATTGCCCTCTTGGATCCAAACTATAAAGCTCCGGAAAAAGAGAACCAAGAGAAACCAAGAAGTCCTGAACTTATGCGACTTGTAAGGTAAGTAATCCTGCTGCACATCGCCACATTCCTCTCTTTATTCATTCGTTTCCCTGAGAAATATGAGTAAAAGTTTAGTACCTGAACTCAAGTAGGAATTGCTTGCATAGCAGCCTTTTTTTTACTTGCAGGTGTTAACAAGTCTCTTATTATGAAGAACCTAGTTAATAATAATAATAATAATAATAATAATAATAATAATAATAATAATAATAATAATAATAATAATAATAATAATAATAATAACAGTATCTCAAATGCACTGATTTTTAACCTAAAGCTCTTATATCCGTTTTATGAGTGCGACACAAGGGCGGAAAAAAAAACCTGTCCTCATCGGGCCATGGAACGAAGAAAACGAAGTAAAGAAAAACAGAGATGGAGAGTGTTGTGACTTGTCAAATGTGAAAAGATAATAAGAGATGTGTAACGAATATCCAAGAATATTCGGTGTTGATGTAGGCATACAACACAGAACCGTTACTGCCCGAGAGTCCTACTTAAATAAAAAAAAAAAAACCTTTAGCTATATTATCGCAACGGGTGGACGGTGCCATGGGCCAACCTACTACATAGTAGCTTACTCCTTATATTCATTTATGTCGAAATAGGAATTATTATTATTATTATTATTATTATTATTATTATTATTATTATTATTATTATTATTATTATTATTATTATTATAATTATTATTATTATTATTATTATTATTATTATTATTATTATTATTATTATTATTATTATTATTATATTATTATTATTATTATTATTATTATTATTATTATTATTATTATTATTATTATTATTATTATTATTATTGTTTTTATTATTATTATTTCAGATCCAAATCTGAGTCTTCAATAGCTGCTGATATGGTTGTCACATCACCAAATTCACATCCATCTAGCCTTTCCCTCCATGATATGGAACAAGAAGAGGGTGGCATCCAAGGTACATCTCACATGAGAGAGAGAGAGAGAGAGAGAGAGAGAGAGAGAGAGAGAGAGAGAGAGGAGAGAGAGAGAGAGAGAGAGAGAGAGAGGTGCACAAAGTAAATAATATTATATTTGGTAATGTTAAATATTCGTACACATACGTGTTTCTCTCGCGCATACGCACATACATCTACAATCCTATACATTCATGTATCCACCTGTTACATGGCACGCTGCGCTCGCCATGCGCGCGCGTAAAGCTATCAGAATCAAGAATCTTTTGTTTAGCTTCAGTTTACCTTTTGTCTAAACTATGTAGTAAGATAATCTCAGAGATTAGAAAGGAATGCCATTGTTTCTGGGGCCGTTATTCACTAAAACACTTTTACAAAAGATTCTTTTTCTAAGATCATTCTTTGCGTCTTGAAACATGCTCGCCAGACCGCCTTTGTTCTTTCTTTCTTGTTTTTTTTTTACGCGACTTGCAAGATGGTCTGGTTTTATTGCCCTTATCAAAGAACGAGATCGTGAAATGATATTGCTTTACCATTAATGCCAGGCTCCTATGTAGTGAACTTTATCACAAAAAGCGATGCCACAACTCTCTTCCTTTTCCAAAGAGGTTCTGGTAAAGATATGCTGTATGAACCTGCCTGGGGACTTGAACGAGGGCCTTCGTTCCGGTTTTACGTCACGGACTCCCTTATCAACCAAGGGCTAGGACGGTTGCCTTCTTGCGAAGGACTTGTTTTGGCAGATGTAATCCTTACGCTGAGTGCATGCCTTTGCTAACCTCAGACCGTGGCGGGGCGCGAACCCTCGACCTGACGCTTCAGAGTCGGAGATTAATATTACAAAGTAAAGGAATGTTTGTCTCTCATTCCCTCCAATAAATTATATTCGCAAATAGATAAACACAGCCGAAACTAATCTAGTAATCCTGCCTCAATATGCTCACGTTGATCTACTTTGAAAAATTGTTTAGGTCTAAAGTATTTTCCAAAAAATCATTACCATATGAAAATGAATTCTCTAAAGTTATATATATTCGCATTTGTTATCTTGGCTTGGTAACCCTGCTTCTATAAGTTCAGAGTGACCCATGAAGAATAATTCTTACAATACATCTTGGCTTTTAAAACAGCTCTACCAAATTATAAAGTTTCCCTCACATCGAAACTCTTAGTTTATTTGAGTTGAAAAGAGCGGAAAGTAATCTGGCAACCATGATCTATGGTTAAGTTTTGCCTTACGAAGGCATCATTGAAGACAGGGAACTGGTTCTCACCTAAGAGGTAATCCTGTCAATTCAGTAGGTTCAGTGAGTACAATATTAGATGTGTGTAGCCTATATAGAAGCAGAATCTCTACGAACCCGCCCTACAGGCTTCATATAAAAAAACTAAAAAAATTCTGAGAGAGAGAGAGAGAGAGAGAGAGAGAGAGAGAGAGAGAGAGAGAGAGAGGAGAGAGAGAGAGAGAGAGAGAGAGAGAGAGAGAAACCCCTTCAGTTTACACCACACAAGTTTGGGGTGAGGGAAAGAGACTCAAAATAGATTTCATGGTTGGCATTTCCCACCCCTCCCCCTCTTTCCTCAACATGATGGCAATGGTAGGAGGGAAAGGTGGATGAGGGGAAGTTTCCTCATCATGATTTAACACTAGAGAAGGCGTTTCAATGACTCACATATCTGATCGCTCTCTCTCTCTCTCTCTCTCTCTCTCTCTCTCTCTCTCTCTCTCTCTCTCTCTCAATACATACATACATACATACATGCATATAAATACTTATATATATATATATATATATATATATATATATATATATATATATATATATATATATATATTATATATATATATATATATATATATATATATATATATATGGTAAGGAACCCGATCAGTGAAACAACACAGAAAAAATAACGCAATATTTCAAATCCTAACTGGACCCCATCTCAAGGGGTCCAGTTAGGATCCGAAATATAGCGTTATTTTTTCTATGTGATTACCTAATTGTGATTACCTAATTGTGTTTACGGGAAAGAGCCCAAAGCTCGTATCTTCCCGTCCCCTCATCGCTTCCATTTTATACTTAGTGATACTTATCATACCTGTCCTTAAAACTATGGATTGAGATAGCATTAACTACCTCCTCGCTTAGCCAATTCCAATTATCAACTATTCTTACACTGAAAAAGTATTTCCTTACATCCTGCAAAGAAGTTTTCTTACGAAGCTTCAAACTATGACCTCTAGTTCTAGAGCCAGCCATATCAAAATATCGATCCCTATCCACTCTATCATAACCATGAAGGAATTTAAAGACTGTCACCATATCCCCCCTCACTCTTCTAGCTTCAAGTGATGGTAAGTCTAATTCCCTCAACCTCTCATCATAACTGAGATTGCGTATTTCTGGCACCAGTTTCGTGGCATGTCTTTGAACTTTTTCAAGCTTAGCTATGTGCTTTTTCAAGTGCGGATTCCAAAAGGGGGCTGCATATTCGAGTTTTGGCCTCACATAGGTTACATAAATATTTCTGAACATTTCCTTGTCCATGTGCCTGAAGGCTACCCTTACATTTGATAAGAGTGCATATGCTGCCCTTACTATGCCATTTATATGTATTTCTGGAGACAAATCTGCCAGTATGTTTACTCCTAGATCTCTCTCATTTTCTGTCTCTTCAAGTTGTACTCCAGCCACCGAGTAGTCAAGCTTGGGCCTTCTTGCACTTGTACCCATTCTCATTACCTTACATTTTAAAGTATTGAATTTCATTAGCCACTTTTCTGACCACTCATACAGATTATTTAGATCCTCCTGAAGTTCTTTACCATTGTTCTCGTTTTTAACTTTCTTCACAATCTTTGCATCATCTGCAAACATATTCATGAATGAATTTACAGACTCTGGTAGGTCATTTACATATACAAGGAACAAAAGTGGCCCTAAAACTGAACCCTGTGGAACTCCACTACTAACTCTTCTCCATTCAGACACTGAGTGTCTTACTCTAACCCTCTGTTCCCTTCCTTCTAAGTAAGTTTTTATCCATTCCAAAACATTTCCACCTATTCTAGCCATTGATTGCAGCTTCCTAATAAGTCTCCCATGTGGAACAGTGTCAAACGCTTTCTGGAAGTCTAGGAATATGCAAGCTGCCCAGCCCTCTCTTTCCTGTAAGATTTGGCTTACCTCATCATAAAATTCTAATAAGTTTGTTACTGTTGATCTACCTTCTCTGAAGCCATGTTGCCTCACTGACAAAAAGTTGAAGGATTCCAAGTGAAGAGAGATATGTTTCCTTAGTAGTGTTTTTTCACTGATGGGCTTCCTTACCATATAGAGCTGTATGCTAACGGTTTATGCCTACTCATATATATATATATATATATATATATATATCAAATAAGCACATTACATATGTGAAAACATGAATCATTTTTTACCCCGACCGGGACTCGAACCTAGGACTTATGATTACTAAGTCAAGGCGCTACCACTACACCACAGAAGGTTAAAAGGAATCCAACCTTATAGCTTATATCTGCTATACTTAGGAATGAACGCATTCTAACTGAATGCCACTATGTTCATATTACAGATTCCCCAACCTCACTCGTGGCTTCATTTTAGCATTTAATTCAATTCCCAATCTCATTCGGGCCATGAATTTATCAAATAAGCACATTACATATGTGAAAACATGAATCATTTTTTACCCCGACCGGGACTCGAACCTAGGACTTATGATTACTAAGTCAAGGCGCTACCACTACACCACAGAAGGTTAAAAGGAATCCAACCTTATAGCTTATATCTGCTATACTTAGGAATGAACGCATTCTAACTGAATGCCACTATGTTCATATTACAGATTCCCCAACCTCACTCGTGGCTTCATTTTAGCATTTAATTCAATTCCCAATCTCATTCGGGCCATGAATTTATC
>JAXCGZ010009507.1:20000-140000 GCA_037179515.1 Halocaridina rubra
CAGTAGAATATACTCCACCTCCTCATAATATATTGCAAAGATGAGAAATCATGAGCCACTGTTAGATAACATTGTCTTTTCACCAAGAGAAGTATGCAAAGCGTTGATGGAATTAGATGCTCATAAATCTATTGGACCTGACGATAAATCGCCTCACTTACTTAAGAAAGGTGCTGATGGACGGTCTCTATAACTAGCATTGTTTACAACGTTAAGGAAAAATTACTGGAAAAACACATTTCTCTTCACTTGGGGTAATTCAGCTTTTTGTTAGTGAGACAACATGGCTTCAGAAAAGGCATGTCTATGCTAACAATTTAATAGAATTTTATGATAAGGTAAGCCTAATGTTACGAGAAAAAAATAGCTGGGCAGATTACATATTTTTAGATTTTCGGAAGGCCTCCCATACAGCCCTACATGGAAGACTTATAAAGAAGCTGCAAGTAATTACAAGAATGGATGTCTGACTAGAGAACTGTTAGCAGTGGGGTATCACAGGGATCAGCTATATTGCCATTTCTAGTTACTTATATAAGTAAATGGCTTGTCGGAGTCTGTAAATGTATTTTTTAATATGTTTTCAGAAGAAGCAAAGATTGTGAAGACAGTAAGAGACGAGAACAATGGCAGACAACTTGAAGAATACCTAAATAATCTGCATGATTGGCCAAAAAAGTGGCTAATGAGATTCAGTATACTTCAATATGTAAAGTAATGAGAACAGGCAAGAATACAATAAGGCCAAAGTTTGAATCTCTCTAGCGGATGTGGAACTTCAAGAGACACAAAATGAAAGAGATCTAGGGGTAAACATACTGGCTGATTTGTCACCATAAATACATGTAAAATGTATAGTAAAAGCAGAATATGCTTTCTTAGTTAATACAAGGGTGGTCTTCAGGCACATGGACATGGATATGTTCAATAATATTTACAAGACTTAAGTGAGGCCAAAACTTGAATGTGCAGCACCCTTTTGGAATCCGTACTTAAAAAAATGCACATTAATAAGTTTAAAAAAATCAAGGCTTTGCTAAGAAGTTGGTGAGAGAGATATTTAGTTTTGGTCATAAGGAAATGCTTAGGGAGTTAGACTTACAATTCTTTAAAGCTAGGATAATAATAATAATACTTTATTTCCATTTCAATACAATGGGTATTCGTCAGCCAGGGTAGGCCCCAACCCCCCACTGTGGCGTCCACCCACAGCAGTTCCTGCCAGTAAACAGCTTAAACTCTCGGTCTTGGACGGGAACCGATCTTTCGACCTCATGAATGCGAAGCCAGCGCGTTACCACTGTACTAGCCAGCAGGCTGAAGAGGAGAGATAAGATCACGGTTTTTTTTAATTTTTTCATGGCTTGTCAGAGTGGACAGGGAGCGACATTTTGATATGGGCGCTTCTAGAACTAGAGGTCATAGATTAAAACTTTGCAAGGAAATTTCTTTGCAGGATGTACGGAAATACTATTTTAATGTAAGAATAATTGCTAACTGGAATTCGCTAAGTGAGAAAGTGCATTCATAGTATTAAGGAGAGATATAATTAGTGACACTGAGTAAATAATGAAACCGACCAGGAAACGGGGAGCTACAGGCATAGAGCTCTTTCCCAAAAGGAAACTTAGGCAAATACACTCTACTGAATGTAAATGTTCATTTTACTCTTTCTTCCCAGCCTTGTACGTGGCTTATTTTTGTATTTAATTCAAACTCCCGCAATACAGGCAACTAAGATGATGAAATAAACACATTATCATATATGAAAACATGAGACATATATTTACCACAGGCCGAAATTCGAAACAAGAATACTCCTGACAATTCATCAGCGTGCATAGGGCGCTACGAATTGGATCCCTGAAGGTATAATAGAAAGACACCTCTCAGCTAACTGCTAGAACTGGGAAAAGAACATACTATTGAAACTCTGTTCATTTTACTTTTTCCGAAACTTACTTGTGGCTTGTCTTAATATTTAATTTATATCCTTGATATAAAGGCATCTACAGTGATCAAATAAACACACTATCATATGTGAAACATGGAATATATTTTTGCCTCTGGATGGAACTCGAACCTACAACACACGTGACAGTCCATCAATGTGCATAAGACACTACCTTTCTTCTTATCTATTTGTCTATATTATCTATTTATACATCACAATGCAAGTCTATCAATTTTTATCTCCCTCTAGTTGTAGCAATTAGCTGAGAACTTTTTTGTTTTTTTATACCTTCGGTGATATATACTGTATATATATATATATATATATATATATATATATATATATATATATATATATATATATATATATATATATATATATATATATATATATATATATAGATACATACCTTTCTCCATCTATATGTCAATATATCTACCTATCCATCACTGTATTAGTCTATCTATTTCTGTCACTATCGTCAATTTATCTAATGACGCTCTTAGTCACTCTCTCAGTCTATCTATTGCATGCTTAAAACAAATAAAAACAGTAGGCATACACTTATTCACAATGAAATATTGGCTAATTTCCTATTGAAATATAGCCGAGAAAACGAAAGTTAAGGACAAGGAGAAAAGGATAAAGGTATGACGCAGTCACACTTTGGTTCAGTTGTGGCCATCCTGTAGATTATAGCGAGACAAATATTTACTGTCTGTGTCAGAAGACGAGCTCACAGTTATACTACTCCACATTTAAACTCATATATCTAATGGTGTACTCTCTAGACTTGCAGAGGTGATAAAGTTTAGCAAACTAAGTTTTATTATTTTCCAGTGGAAAGTAAGGCAGCTAGTGAACCCACACTTGCTGGAGAGGAATGCACTACACCCAAGGTAGCCGTTCTAGTACAATTAGAAGAAGTGGTCGACGAAGGAGGTTCTCCATCTTTCAACCATCCCACAACACCTTATGCCCCAGCAGAAATTACCAGAAATATCGATTCTTCAGGGAGGTAAAAATAGATTCTTATATTAATTAGATTATTCTAACAGTTGCTCCACATCTTAAAGAATACTGAATTTTGAAAGCTCATACCAATTAGTGTTTTCTTCTTCTTCTTCTTCTTCTTCTTCTTATTATTATTATTATTATTATTATTATTATTATTATTATTATTATTATTATTATTATTATTATTATTATTATTATTATTATAATTATTATTATTATTATTATTATTATTATTATTATTATTATTATTATTATTATTATTATTATTATTATTATTATTATAATTATTATTATTATCAAATATTATTATTATTATTATTATTATTATTATTATTATTATTATTATTATTATTATTATTATTATTATTATTATTATCATTATTATTATTTTTATTATTATTATTATTATTATTATTATTATTATTATTATTATTATTATTATTATTATTATTATTATTGCCTTAGGTTTTGTTATTATATGAGAGCAAATGTATGGCAATCCCTTCCTTTCTGAACAGTTGACAACAAAGTTTTTGATAAAAGAGGTGAAGAAAGGCAGGACTATGATATCAAAGCACTGCTTTCTCCATTTTTGTACAATTGTGCCTGTCCTGATACCTTTAGCAGGCATGTTACCAGGCTGAAATATGAATTTCATTTGCAGCGAAGAAGACGTGACGCGGAGGAAACTCGTAGATGACGATGAAGCCATTTTCATGAATTTGAACCCATTAGACAGTGCTAGGGACCAAGGCACCTACAGGTCTCTTCTGCAAGAAAACATTAGTCTCATGGACAAATTACGTCAAAAAGAAGATCTCTGTAGAGCTCTCGAGCACCAAATGGGGGATATTGACACCAAAATGGATAACGTGGCTGATCAACACCTCAGAACACTAGGTCAGTGATTCTAAAGCTTATCTCACACAGATTCTTAATGTTCTTGTAATCTCTTAGTCTAGTAATTAATATAAACTGTAATCCTTTTGCATTGTTAAGGTTTGTGTATGAATGTTCCTCAGAATACTATCTTTCTCTTTTTTTGAGAAAATACAGATACACTAATCCCTCGTTTATCGCGGCGGTTCGGTTCCGGGACCACCCGCGATAGGTGAAAATCCGCGAAGTAGCACCACCATATTAATTACAGGTAGTTTACATATATTTTTACCTTTACTGTATAAACCTTCCCTGCACTGTTAACTACTTACCCTTTACTTTATTAATAACAGCACGCAAGCGTAAATTTATATGAGAGTGACAGGTAAGTTTACCAGAAATAACAGCTCACAAGAGTAAAGCTATATGAACGTGATAGGCAAGCTTACCGTGAATGACGTGATGATGACGTTAATATACTGCACAGCCAATGGCGGCCGACAGCCGAGAAACTTCTTCCTTCCTTCAGCATATCTAACAGTTTTACCTTATCTGCTATGGTCAACATCTTCCATTGCCGCTTGGTCTCACTACCAGAAACCTTAGAAGATGAAGGACGCTTGGGTGGCATTGCAGGGGTTGAAATACACAAGCAAAAGTTTCAAAAAAACACAAGCTCTTCGTATTATGAGGCACAACGCGAATGGCACACACGTGAGTAACTGATTGGGGGAGGCAAGACAATGGAAGATTCTGGGAGAATCAAGCTTCAATCAAAAAGCCAATCAGACCCCAGTATACAGAACACAATTCTGTGATTCGCTGTCTCCCACCCATCAACCAATAGCATTCCGTGTACTATCTCACGTAAGTACGACCCTTTGCGTTTTCCAAGACGCCGATACCAGTATCGTATTTTGTATGGTGCAATACTGTGAGTTACATGCTTAAATTTATGATATTTAATATTTATTACTGTTTTATTATTCTTAGGCTAGGAAATGCTTTTTTTTATCAATAAAATAATGAAAATACAGGAAATTTTAATATGTACTATCTCACGTAGGTGCGACCCTTTGTGTTTTCCAAGACGCCGATACCGGTATCGTATATTATATGGTGCAATACTGTGAGTTACATATTAAGATTTATGTTTTTTACTATTTTTTACTGTTTTATTATTCTTAGGCTAGGAAATACTTCTTTTTTATCAATAAAATAATAAAAATACTGGATATTTTAATATTTCCACATATCGTGGATTCACGCGATATACCCAGAAAATCAGCAATATAAAATACATATGCTCACCATAAAAACCCGCAATGCACTGAATTCGCGGAAGGTGAATCATGATATAGCGAGGGATTACTGTACTGAACATGTATTCTTTTTCCACAAATTTCCTGTCTTGTATTGTCTGAGTCCTGCGATTAAAGGTACCCATGAACATTCTCTTAATCTTGATAAGAATAGTACTTTTATGTATTTGGGATATATATTATTTTACATATCGTACATAATGCACATTTGTGTTTCATACTATATACTAATTTGATGTAGTAAACCACATTCATTTTGTTTTGTACACTCAAAAAGACAAAAGTGTAATTTTGCCACATCTGTACATGCAAATTATATCGTACCATTATTTTTTTTTTGTTTCCCTTTAGGAACATCTTTAATTACTGCATATATATGGAGGCAGAAAAAGCATACTGGTAACACAATAAATCCATAGTTTTGATCTATTACTTAAGCTTCCTAAGAAATTCAGTAAATCTTAAATGATGTTTTGTGATCACCTAAAACAAATGTAGAATTCAGACTCCAGGAATCCTACATTTCATCCCAACACACTCGATGTTTTTCTACTTTGCCCATATCCTGGATTCATTTTAATATTAAATCTATATCTAATCTAATATTTTCTCTTGAAACCAATTACAGCCACCCAATTGTATGCATTTACCATGTTTTTCTCAAGTAATATTTTAAACTATCACCCTTAGGTCATGGATAAAATATCTGGATATTGTTGCATTCTTAAACTACGTGGGTTTGGTCGTTTAGGTTAGGTGAGGTTGTAACTAGATGCTAGTGATTCTTTAGTGACTCACTTTTCGTTGCTACTAAAAAAAAAAATTCACACATACACAATATTCGAAAAATGTTCAATAGTAGACTTTTCCCAAGCCTTCTCCTAACACAGATGAAATCAGAGGTGATACCTTTTATTACAGGATAAAATGAAGGTAATTCTTCCAACATGAATTGGAGGTACTATCCTCATTGGGTCATTTCTATGCTTCGATCAGTGAGGTTAATATATAGTGATTAATAAGCACGAAATAACAAGCAAATGGACTGTTACTTGCATAAGGCATTCTCTTTACTAGTAAAGTTAATCTTCAGCAATTAATAATTCTGGATATCATATAAGACATAAGAAAAGTACATATGATATGATTTTCTTTTTTTCTTGACTGAAAATC
Source organism: Halocaridina rubra (assembly GCA_037179515.1). Taxonomy (NCBI): domain Eukaryota; kingdom Metazoa; phylum Arthropoda; class Malacostraca; order Decapoda; family Atyidae; genus Halocaridina; species Halocaridina rubra. The sequence continues at coordinate 26,346 of JAXCGZ010009507.1, forward strand.
AAGAGAAATTGTTATCCCTCTCAAATTTTGTATATGTATTTTGCGCATTATATTTCTGGCATAGGAGATTCTAGAGATTCTTTTTAAGCATTCTGTCTTACATCACTGCTAAGTTACATGTATTCTTTTATTTTCATACACAAACACACATAAGCATACTTACAAACACACACACACACACACACACACACACACACACACACACACACACACACACACACACACACATATATATATATATATATATATATATATATATATATATATATATATATATATATATATATATATACATATATATATATATATATATATATATATATATATATATATATATATATATATATATATATATATATATATATACATATATATATATATATATATATATATATATATATATATATATATATATATATATATATATATATATATATATATATATGTATGTATATATATGTATATATGTATATATATATATATATATATATATATATATATATATATATATATATATATATATATATATATACATGGGGCCCTTGGTAGCGTTGTGGCTACCATGCTTGATTCGGGAGGTATCAAACACGCGGTTGAGTTTACTGCAGTGCATTAGGAAAGGCATCCAGGTTTAATTCCCCGGCTGCAAATCTATCTGTACCCATCCTTCATGGTGGAGATTAATAGTGACGCATAAAAAGTAATATATATATATATATATATATATATATATATATATATATATATATATATATATATATATATATATATATATATATATATATATTGCCCCATTTGGCATGGTCAGCAAGAAATGTAGGACACAGCAGAAATTAAGAAATGGTAAGCAATAAAAGACAGGCTGAAAGAATAGTCAAAGCTATGAAGACTAAATAATGATAGAGAAAACAAAGATAAACAGAGATGTGGAGTGTTATGACTTGCCAAATGTGATACCTTGATATGATATGTATAACGAATATGCTAGAATATTTAGTGTACATATAAATCTTCACGTGCAACTGTAGCAATTTGGCATAAGAACGACGAGAAAGTGTTTGCAAGTAATTAATGCGCTATATGATATGCATATTTCTGTTATAGTAGCTCAGTCAGTATGATACTTTGTATGAATATGCATCCTCCAATGTGGGTGTAATCCCCCTGATGTTCAACAAGCTTTTCGTGGATAACAGTGTGTGTAATTACCAAATAGTGCCCTATGCTCGTAACTCCCAATCTCCTGGTCTGCTCCAATTTCATACTCAGCGATACTTAAGCCTATGAATGCAGTTAGCAGTAACTACTTCCACAATTTGCGAATTCCGATCATCAATTATTCTTACACATTCTAGCTAGCCATATCGAAATATCGATCCATATCCACTTTATCAAAACCATAAAGGAATTTAAGAACCATCACCAATCCTTCCTCATTTTTCTAGCTTCCAGTGATGGTAAGTCTAATTCCCCAGCCTCTTATCATAACAGAGATTGCGTATTACTGGCAGCAGTTTTGAAGCATGTCTCTGAGCTTTTTTCAGTTTAGTTATATGCTTTTTCAAGTGCAGATTAAAAAGGGTGCTGCATATTTAAGACTTAGCATCACATAAGCTACATAAATATTTCTGAACATTTCCTTGTCCATGTGTCTGAAGGACACCATTTCATTTGCTAAGAAAGCATATATAGCCTATACTATATCCTTTTTATGCATATCGGGAGACAAATCTGCCAATATGCATACTTCTAGATCTTTCATTCTCTGTCTCTTGAAGCTCTTCACCTTGCTGTTAAGTACCAAGAGCTTGGGCCTCCTTGAACTTGTACCCATTCTCATTACCTTACATTTTGAAATACTGAATTTCATTAGCAACTTTTCTGACCACTCATGCAGACTGTATAGGTCTTCCTAAAGTTCTCTACCATCTTTCTCGTCTTTTACTTCCTTCACAATCTTTGAATCTTCTGCAAACATATTAAAAAATGAATCTAGAGACTCCGGTAGGTCATATACATATACAAGGTCCAAAAGTTGCCCTAAAACTGAACCCTGTGGAACACCACTACTAACCATTCTCCAGTCAGACATTGAGTGTCTTACTCTTACTCTTTGTTCGTTTCCTTATGAGTAAGTTTTTATCTATTCCAAGACAGTTCCACCTATTCTTGCCATTACTTGAAGCTTCTCGATAAGTTTCCCTTGAAAAACCATATCAAATGCCTTCTGTAAATCTAAGATTATGTTAAGTCTTCCTTCCGTTACGGTTCTTTTGCTATGCCTACATCAACACCGAATATTCTTGAATATTCGTTACACACCTATTATCCCTTCACTTCTAAGTCACAACACTCCCATCTCTATTTCTCTTTACTTTATTTTTTTTTCGTGCCCAGGTCCGATGAGGGCAGGTTTATTTTTTTTTTTTGGCCCGTCCTGGTGTCAAAATCATAGAAAAAAAAATCTGCTAGCCCTCTCTTTCTTGTAAGATCTGGCTACCTCATCATAAAATTCTAATAAATTTGGTACTGTGGATATGCCCTCACTGAAGCCAGGTTGTCTCACTGACAAAAAATTGTAAGACTACAAGTGAAGAGAGATGTGTTTTCTTAGTAGTTTCTCAATAACTTTGCAAGCTATGCTGGTCAAGGAAACAGGCCTATAGTTTAAAGCTGTATCTCTCCTTCCTTTTTTGAAGATAGGTACAACGTTCGCTTGTTTCCAGCATCTTGAAATCTCCCCAGATTCCAGAAACTTTTCATATATGATGCATAGCACCACTGATATTGGTTTAGCGCATTTCTTGAGTAAGTGAGGGGATAGGCATCTAACTCCATCAAAGCTTTGCATACCTATGTAACTGAAAAGATGATATTCTCTAACTGCTGTCCATGATCTCTTATTTCTGCAGTCTGAAGGGTTGGAGTATTTTCTACTGTAAATACTGACTAAAAATCGTTGTGTAGTTCTACATAGATCTCTTCATCTGTCTCGGTGATGCTCCAATTTGCCATCTTGAGCTTTAGGATATGTTCTATGAACTTCAGTTTTCCTCTGGGAATGCTGTGGAAAAGTTTGGGATTTCCACTGCATTCCTAGTAACATCCTTCTTATAATACCTCTCTGCCTCTAATCTTTTACTACTTAAGTAATCATTTCTTGATCATATGCAAGTCTGCCAGCCATTTATTCTTTTTCTCCTCCCATACCTATTCCAGCATTTTTCTCCCCACTCCTTAGCTCTCTTACATTCATTATTGGGCCATTTCTCTCTGGCATTAATAACTCCTATTTTAGTAGATGGTATGCAACAAATTACTATATTCCCATATTCCTCACAATAGATTTCATACATCTCTTGCAAAAGCATTATCAGTTTTGTTGTAATGTTCTTTTGGATAGTTCCTCCTTGTGTCCTTCTCAATCCCCCTACTCTCGGGCAAAGCATCTTCAACATTATACTCATTTAACAAAACACAGTGGTTATATTTTACCAACTGGTGACTCACACTCATTTTTTTCAACATCCAACACATTATCTATGAATACTAGATCGACCGACGATGGCTCATTCCCACCCCTGGCCCTCGTTGGTTTCAGTACATGTTGGTGTAGGAAAGTTCATTGTACACAACCTAGGAAGCTTGCCCCGAAAGAATTCTCCCAACTGTGCATTTGCAGATCAGTCCAGTTTATCTCTCGATGAATAAAATCTCCCATAATAAAAATCCTGCACTTTTTCTTCAGTGAGATATTAACATTTAAGTTCATAACTTCAATAGTGCCTATATGACTTTTCTCATAAACTTCTAGTCTTTGTTGATTCCTTGGTGGTTATATACTCGTACAACAGCAGTTATAATGCTCTCTGAATAATTAGGTATGCGAGCAACAAAAATTTCTTTGAACTCACTTTCTATAACAAAGCTTAGTTCTTCAACCTGCAACCTTTCACTTATGAGCCTACCTCTCCACCAGTCCTCTCAGATCTCTCAACCCTCATTATTCTAAAGCCCTTAGGAAGAACTGTGACACTGTGTAAGTCTCCACTTAACTTAGTCCCTTTATCCACTACTATATTTGTCTTATTGTTGTGGATCATATCCTTGTGTGTGTGTGTATATATATATATATATATATATATATATATATATATATATATATATATATATATATATATATATATATATATATATATATGTACAGCATATATATACAGTATATATATATATATATATATATATATATATATATATATATATATATATATATATATATATATATATATATATATATATATATATTATATATATTTATATATATATATATATATATATATATATATATATATATATATATATATATATATATATATATATATATATATATATATATACAGCATATATATACAGTATATATATATATATATATATATATATATATATATATATATATATATATATATATATATATATATATATATATATATATATACAGACACACAGACACACACACACACACATGAGTGGTCAGAAAAGTGGCTAATGAAATTCAATACTTCAAAATGTAAGCTAATGAGAATGGGTACAAGTGCAAGAAGGCCCAAGCTTGACTACTCGGTGGCTGGAGTACAACTTCAAGAGACAGAAAATGAGAGAGATCTAGGAGTATACATACTGGCAGATTTGTCTCCAGAAATACATATAAATGGCATAGTAAGGGCAGCATATGCATTCTTATCAAATGTAAGGGTAGCCTTCAGGCACATGGACAAGGAAATGTTCAGAAATATTTATGTAACCTATGTGAGGCCAAAACTCGAATATGCAGCCCCCTTTTGGAATCCGCACTTGAAAAAGCACATAGCTAAGCTTGAAAAAGTTCAAAGACATGCCACGAAACTGGTACCAGAAATACGCAATCTCAGTTATGATGAGAGGCTGAGGGAATTAGACTTACCATCACTGGAAGCTAGAAGAGTGAGGGGGGATATGGTGACAGTCTTTAAATTCCTTCATGGTTATGATAGAGTGGATAGGGATCGATATTTTGATATGGCTGGCTCTAGAACTAGAGGTCATAGTTTGAAGCTTCGTAAGAAAACTTTTTTGCAGGATGTAAGGAAATACTTTTTCAGTGTAAGAGTAGTTGATAATTGGAATTGGCTAAGCGAGGAGGTAGTTAATGGTATCTCAATCCATAGTTTTAAGGACAGGTATGATAAGTATCACTAAGTCTAAAATGGAACCGATGAGGAGACGGGAAGATACGAGCTTTGGGCTCTTTCCCGTAAACACAATTAGGTAATCACAATTAGGTAATCACACACACACACACACACACACACACACACACACACACACACACACACACACACACATATATATATATATATATATATATATATATATATATATATATATATATATATATATATATATTTTTTTTTTTTTTTTTTGTTATGGCTGTAATCCCCCATGTAAGGGGGTTGATAAGTCAAAGCACACACCAATTCTATGGAAGTCAATTCACTCCAAAACACAATTCTTTAAACTGCTCCATTACCTATTTTCAGATTATTAGTTTGAAGAGGGGAAAGGTGAAAAACTTATTTTTTTTCAAACGAAAGCCAATACTCCTACAAACAACATCCAGCTATAACCTAACATAAGCCGAACTTTAACTTATTTCAGTGTAATAATGCAACAATTCCAAGTCCTCTGTTACTACTAATATATTTTGAGGCAGTTTTAAATATCCTATCAGACATAATGAATCACTCATATTTGTTTTTCCACTTTACATCGCTTTAGGACATGAAGAAGAGTTGTAATTGGGTCATAAACATAAACATCACGAGAATATATTGCTTCTTCCAAAGCATAAAAAACCTTGCTTAAGCAAAGTAAAGCTAAACAAAGAAAGATAACTAAAGTACTTGCCCTTGAAAATAATATATTAAACGTTTAATAGCTTAGTTTTAGCAGAGTAAAGGCTCTATGCTACAAATTATGATAAGTAACCTGATTTTTTTTTCAAATAAAATGAAACGTGTTTTAAGTATGACAAATGAGACCGCCGTCCTCTCTATATCCCAGCTATAAAAATTTAAATGTTTGATCTTCTGTCTGGCAGAGAAACTCCATCGCCAAGTCACCATCATCATGAAAGACTCAGGCTCGGTTCCCACCGAAGAAGGAGACTTCTTGTTCATGGCTAATGACGATCCAGAGGCGAATCAGCGATTAATTAACCAACTAAGAGCAAGAATTGCAGAATTGGAAATGCAAAGTGATCATCTCAAAGAAGAAAAGGAACAATTGGAGGTACACACTCTCGCCTATAAATAAATAAATAAATAAATAAATAAATATAAAGTTATGCATGTGTAAATGTTAAATATGTAAAGTCTTTATTGTTTATTTTTCAGTGTTATTATTATAATTTATTTATTTGTTTATTTATGTTTTGCATATAATAGCTACAGGAGGGCTTTGACTTATGTTTTTAGGAGGGACTCAGTCTCGAATATTAGCTGAGATAAGTGTAACAATGTAATTTACCATATGTATATATATATATATATATATATATATATATATATATATATATATATATATATATATATATATATTTATATATATATATATATATATATATATATATATATATATATATATATATATATATACACTCACTAACACTTTTCTTATCTATCCAAAAATCTAATGCCTTCAGCATTTGCTGTTTCCGCACTGAGCGCATTACAAATGTTAAATACTGAATTCTTGCACTGTAGAAGTACTTCTTACAACTGCAAAGAAGTCCTCTTGCTTATCTTTAAAATATGATCTCCAATTCGAGAGTAATCCATATCAAAATATCGCTTCCTACCCACTCTATCAAAACCATGAAGGAATTTAAATACCGTTACCAAGATCCTTATTCCTTCTTGCTTCGAGTAATGGTGAGTCTAACTCCTACCGCTTATTCGAATCACTGAGATTGTGTATCTCTTTAAGGAGTCTCATCATTTCTTTGGAATTTCTCAAATATATTCATATGCTTTTTTTCAAGTGAAAATTCCAGAAAGGTGCTGCATATTCAAGCTTTTGCTCACACAAATCAGATAAAATTTTCTGAACATATCTTTACCCATATACCTGAAGGCCGACCATATGTTTGCTAAGAAAGCATATGATGCCTTTACTGTACCATTTACATGCATTTCCATGGACAAATCTGTCTATGCGTTTACCCCTAGTTCTCTTTTGATCCCCGTCTCTTGGAGTTCCGTACCTGCTAATAATTACCCATACTTGAGCCTTTTTGCACTTTTTTCCATTCATATTATATTACATTCTGGCGCACTGAATTATATTAACCACTTGTCTGACTAATTATGCAAGCTATTTAGGTCTTCCTGAAGTTCTCTTCCATTGTTCTCGTGTTTTATTTTCTCCACAATCTTTGTATCATCTGCAAACATATTCAGAAATGCATTTACATATTATAGCAGATCATTTGCATATGTAAGTAAAATAGAGGGCCTAAAGCTGATCCCTATGGAATCCCCCTGTTAACCTTTCTCCAGGTCATTTACTTATATAAGGAACAAAAGAGTCACTAGAACTGATCCCTGTGTAATCTCACTGCTAACCTTTCACCAATCAGATGCTGCATGTCTTACTATAGTCCTCTGTTCCCTTTCTTATGAATGAGTTTTTATCCAATCCAAGATACATCAGCCTATTCTTGCCATTACTTTCAGCTCTTTAATAAGTTTCCCATGTGAAACTTCATCAATAGCTTTTTAAAAATCTAAGAATAGGTAATCGTCCCAGACCTCTCTTTCTTGTAAGAATAGGTTTACCTCATCACAACATTCTAGTAAGTTTATATGTAATAATTATATATATATATATATATATATATATATATATATATATATATATATATATATATATATATATATATATATATATATATATATATATATATATATATATATATATATATATATATATATATATATATATATATATATATATAAATATATAAAATTACCTAATTGTGCTTACGGAAAAGAGCACCAAGCTCGTAACTTCCCGTCTCCTGGTCGGTTCCATTTTGTACTTAGTGATACTTATCATACTTCTCCTTAAAACTATGGACTGAGTTAGCATTAACTACCTCCTCGCTTAACGAATTCCAATAATCAAATACTCTTACACTAAAAACGTATTTCCATACATCCTGCAAATGTGTGTGTGTATGTATGTATGTATGTATGTATGTATGTATGTATGTATGTATATATATATATATATATATATATATATATATATATATATATATATATATATATACTATATATATATATATATATATATATATATATATATATATATATATATATATATATATATCCTAAACTGCAAGTGTAGCATATTGGTAACTTGAAAGCAAAAATCTTTTTTGGTCTATATTTGCTGATTTGATTTCATTTCTATCCAAACATCCATTGATAGAGGAGTTGAGAACGGTTAGAGTATGATGAAGGTTAGACAGTCTTACTTCTATTCTTACAGTCGTCGCCAGTGTATTACTATCAGCAGGATAGGGTGCTATGTTGCAGAAAATATTATTGCAAGCTTTCCAACCATTACATTAATTAAACCACTCAGAGAAGACGACAGACGTGCATAACTAGGCATTTATGTTTCAGATGGCTTTCAAACTTCACAAAGAACAGGAGACAGAAATTGCTGAATCCCTAGTCATAAGAATAAGAGAACTACAGGATGCTGGAGCAGAGGTTAATATTCAGACAGTGCAATGCCAGACCGATGATTTACCCAATATTATGGAAAAAGGGTAAGTGTCTTTCTTTTCATGAAATCTAAAGTATTGATTTGTTATGCATGTATGACACGGGCATGTCATTTTGAAAAAGCAAGTTATTGTTTCTGCACTTGTTTGGCTATGTTCATCGAATGCTCTTCCTCAGCTGTTTCAAAATCTCTCGGTAACACAAACTGAAGCTCGAAAAATCAGCTGGCACATGCTAGTCCAATTCTCCAAACTCCTTGTAGATATTATTAGTGTTGGCTGGGTATTTGTGTCTTTCATCAAGTCATTTTATATGCTGTGTATCTAATTAGTTCAGATTTAACTTATACTTTCAAGATAAACCGAAATATCTTTAGCTTGGTTAGGTTATGGAGGAAAAGCATACTTCATTGTATTTGTAAACGAAGTGAGTGAATATTGTAGATTGTTTCAAGACAATGAACACTGCATCAGTACTTTTCAAAATTCCTCCTTTTTATAACAAGAAAGAGAACATAAACATGAGCAGATACATAAAGTGCAAAATTATAATAAAAGTTAAGAATGTAATCTATAATCAAACTGAAAATGTAAAAAAAAAAGTTTGTAATTGTATTTATAATGTATTAAACTACCCAAAATGAACAAATATATAAAAATAACATAGCGACATATAAACATCTAAAGCACTGTACAATGAAACGCAAACTTATCCAAGGGTATATATAAAATCCAACAACTTATACATAAGGTTATATATAACTTCCAGGCCTTGCAATAAATACTGAAAACAAGTTGTGAAGGCTTCACTATGATGCTAAACAAATTTCATTGCTAAATTTCCAGTCAAGCAGATCCTATCCACAGTTTGCAAGAGGAAAGTCATGAGGAATTGGGCACTAAAAGTGAGACAATGAATCCATCAAGGGAGTTTGTCGTGGCGAAAATCAAAGAATCTTCAGAACGAAGAGAACACAGGAGCAGAGAACATCGCAAAGTGAGAAAGGCTCCTCCAAAGAAAGTGCAAAAGCTGCACAATCTAACAGGAGATCTTTTGTTTCAGGTAAGATATCTTCCTTTGCGTAAAAATGTGGTTTTTCCTGCTATTTTTGTGTGGCTCATATACATTTTTTTCTCTGGACTGATATTGCTTTACATGCAATTCCAGACAATCTCACCAAGAGAGCTTATTTTCTATTGTAGCAAACAAACAAATTCCATTTTAAAATTTGTCTCTATAGGCAAAGCGATTGGAGCAAGCCCTTGTGTCCAAACATGGACTGGAAAAAAGAGGTGATTCTCACACCAATACTGGCCACCCTCATGTCCATCAGCATCGTAGTCTTAGGGGCCGGTCTTCATTAAGACTAGCAGGAGATGTTAGCATATCACAAAGACGCCAAAGAGAGCAGACAGCCCGTACATGGTCATCAATTGAAGCTATTACTGTCCCAAGTGAATCGCCATCACAAGTGCGTACTATATTTTTCTGATAGTTTACTACTGAGGTTTTATAGAAGTCAGTGATCAAATTACAGAGACGTATAAACTCTACCCACCGGCATCTGCATTAATTATTACATAATCCTGTTTCATTTCTAACTGACAAGTCGTTCCTATACCTACACATTCCATTCCTACATTTTTAGGCTATCATAAATCTCCATTTCTTACGTTTGCCTATTATATTATACTTTCTACACTTGCAAGAGTCATATCTTACTTGATATACTTTGGATGCTAACTCTGTTAAGACTTAGCATATATATTGTTTCCAATATTATATCCATACAAATAACTTTATCTCTAATTATATTCTACAGGATGCAGGTACAAAAGATCTTATAGGAAGTGGGAGTTTGGAAGGAAAACAATCTTCTGAATCTTTTGGTGGCCTTGTGACATCAAGTAGGAGTCTTCGTCTGCCATCTTCCATGCATTCCTGTGATCCTCAAGACTTACTCGCCATGAATGCAGAACTTAGTCGCATGGCCAAAGAACTTAGAGTGGAAATGATGAAAATGTGGAGTTTTAGAGGCAAGATGTCATACTTTTTACATATGTGATTAAGTTTGCTTTTATGCTCAATAGTTACATATGGATTTTTTTAATAGGGCAGATAAAAAAAAAGACCACATACTTAACTTACTAGTATAACTTTTGAATACTAACTTTTTCAGAATATAACACTTTTATGCTTTCTGCAGAGTCCTCAGCAATCAGAATTGTGATTTCTAGCATTTTCTGTGTTAGGTTCATCTACTTAGATATCAGAAAGCCATTATTCATGAACTAATGGGAATACAGCCTCGAATAAATCACATTAATATTCTATAGTTCTTAAGCATCAATAAAACAACTAAAATGAAACGTGCGTGAAGACTTAAAACACTCTTTATGACTACCTACAATATTCACATCAGCTTGTATCTTAAATGCAACACCCCATGATTTTACTTTGATTATTCAAAATTCCTATAAGTTTGCATCACTGTTTTAATTCCAGAATCCACATCACCAGAGTCAGAAACTTCAGAGTGTATAGAGAAACAGTGTAGAGAAGGAGATAAGGTAAGCTCTATAACTTACTTTTACCCTTCACAATTTTGCATTATGAAACATACCAGAGCACATGAATAATAAATATTCTACTCATAGTACCTTGTGTTTTACAAAGAAATAAGTAAACATGCATATATATATATATATATATATATATATATAATATATATATATATATATATATATATATATATATATATATATAGTCTCCGTTGCAAAATGGTAGCGTTCTCGACTCTGAGGCGGCAGGTCGAGGGTTCGCGCCCCGTCACGGACTAAGGTTAGTAAGGGCATACACTCAGGGTAGCGATTACATCTGCCAAAACAAGTCCTTCGCAAGAAGGCAACCGTCCTAGCCCTTGGTAGAAAAGGGAGTTCGTGACGTAAAACCAAAACCATATATATATATATATATATATATATATATATATATATATATATATATATATATATATATATATATATATATATATATATATATATATGAGCATTGTTAGAAGTAATGAAAAATTATAGCTAATTATTAATTTTTAAGGTTTTTTACCAGCAACTTCTTCATGCTATATATATATATATATACTAAGTATCTACACAGCATAAAAAATATAATTTCAGTACATAACAAAGGGTAACAGCCTTAAAACCTGAATTTTATCATGCTTATGTAATCTGTAGTCAATGCCACGAGACTCATCACTATGCGAAACTGATCGTTTGGTAGCCGAGGCAAATGAGGTGTTCCAAAGTATAGCACTTCTGAAAAGAGAAGAGGGCTCACCGTCTTCACCTCATGCAAGCAGATCACCATCCACACAGTCACGAAGATCTCCCTCGACATTATCACTGTCAAAGCGTCGAGAATCTGGAGGATATGAAGACAAACTCTCTAGACGTAATCCAGAGAAAGAAAGGAGGTAAGAAATTACATCGGAATTAAAAAGACGATTTCAGGAAATCCCAACAAGGCTTGAACAATTTCTCTCTTTTTTTTTTTTTTAATCCTTCGTTGAGAGCATTGAGGGAAAGGTCTTAGGGCAAATTTCCCCTTATTCTATCCAGACGGCCGTAATTAAAGTGATATGAGCTCCTTATATTACTTTTAAAGTGAATAAGTGAAAATCACTAAACTTCTGAAACTGTCTTGACACTAAAATGTGTTGCAAAATATGTCTTGAATCACTCTAAGCACTGCTGATCAGGTTTTAAAGTTTATGGAAAATGCACTACTATACTTCTTTCAATCATGAATAAGTTGAAGAATTCTGATGTTTGATATTCAAAACTTATTTTCTATTTCAGTAGATCATCGACTGTGTCATCATCTAAAAGGAATTCCAGTCGTCAGCAGAAACAAGAAGAATATGATGATGATGAAGAAGACGAAGTTCCTGGCTCGAAAGAATGTCTTTATATGTCATCAGGCCCTACTTTAGATGAACTAATAAAGAGGAGCCAGATTGACGACGAAGTAGACAGGGGATGGGAGGGTGCCCGAAGGAGGTCTTCGGATGGTCTCTCAACCGTTACATCTGGACCTTCAAGGTCCCATTCACCATCACCTAGCATAGCCTCTAGTGCTCCTGAAGCTGAGGTGAAGTTAGAGCTCATACATATAATACATAATGCATTTAGTATTAAGGGAAAGCTCATTTATACACATAATTTAGTGTATGCAATGCATTCTTAAATACTGTCATTGCTGGTGTAAAAATTTAGATTTTGATGACATTTCGTAACTTGTCACAATTCAGGAAAAAAAATAGTTTGAAGTCACATTTTCATAGCTATCATTCTCACAGACATCTTCAAGGCTAGACGAAACTGAGGATACCATCTCGTTATCTGGTACCTGGAAAACAGCTACAACATCAACAGTAAAGTCTGGAGAACATATTCTGTCTTCCAGCTTTGAATGGGAGGATGAGAACCATGATGAAAAAAACAGACTAAAAGGGAAATGGAAAACTGAAGATGAAAAGGATAATTCCACATCCTTTAAAAGACGTTTGAAGAATCTTCAACAAGCAAGCGAAGGAAACAAAAGCTTTGAAACCGAAGTTACCACCACTAGTCCTATTGCTGGGAGGAATCTCAAAACAAGACGTATTTCAGACACGCAGGTACGAATGATAATTGCTGTTGAGTATACTTATGCTCAACACATAAGTATGCTTCCATTTCATACATTTATAAACACAGACTACTATCGATGCTTTCGATATATTCTTTATAACGACTGACAATGCAGTGTGCAAAGCCTGCTGGCAAAATATACAATTCTAGCAAACTGATACTACTAAATAAGATGAAAATATTAGTAAAGCTGTTCATGCATATCTACTTTGAAAATTTTCAGAGCTTGAGAAGTCGGCTTATAATATGAATTAAATGTTCATTTATAGTCACATCAATATAATACAATGAAGTAAGTCTCATATGTGTAAGAGCGAATTAGCTTGGAGGCATTTGTACTTGGCAGAAGCTAGTATTTGCTATCATACCTGAGTAGGATATTGTTCATATTAAGTAAACACTCGAATGAACCCTAGTGAGCATTTCCATGGGAATCAGGGAAGAGAAAAATAGCTCGATGTTAGCCCTTCATATAAGGTGTAAGCCAAATACACATTTAATACATCTAATTATTATTCCTCAAGGAGCTAAGAGGAGTGATTTGTTTGGCTTATGGTGAATGTGTGCTCTTTAGCTCACCCATTCCCTATATCCTTAAAAGGTGGGCTCAGAGGCGAGAGAAAACACGTGTCTGGTTATGTCATTTATACCGCACTCTCTTCTTACATAGACATACACATCGTCATATCTGGGCGTCCATTTTGGAACTTCTTCTTTTAGATTGTACAGAAATTACATTGTAACATCCCTTCTTGTTTGGAAAATGAAACAAAATAATAATTGTTATGACGTAAGATAACATAAAAAACTCAAATCAGCAATGAATCCTCTGTTACGACAAAATCCTTAAATCTACTTGGCATTTTATTCCTCGTACTTTTAACATTTCTGTTCATACCACTCAGTTAGGTTTCATTGTGATTGATTACAGGCTCAGTAATATGCAATGCACTGGCCTCAAAGTTTACAACATTTTCTGACTCACATTCAACATTAATTTCAGGACTTGCCTTGCGTATTTTCCACCTCATTGTTTTCTTTAAGTGCACCCTATTTCGTCTTGACAAACCATCATCAGAGTCAACTACATATGATCTGTTTCCAAGTATTTCAAACACTTCATCATGGTTTCACCTTTTTTTTTTTTTTTTTTTTTTTAACAAGCATAGAAGGTATTGTGTGTACAAAATCACCATCAACTAGTTCTCCCAAGGCCATGGCACCCTTATCGAATATTTCTCAGTATCTTTCTTGTTATTGCATATCTACTATCAAATCGTTTGGGTTTTAACAAATATAAAATAACTGAAAATAGTGTTCTAGTTCTGCTGCCCATACAAACTTGAGCTGGACTAAAACCTAAATTTTGTAAGGGAGTACTTCTGTAATCTAAAGTAGCTAATTAGCTTAATATGGGTCTTCACCATTTTCTACTGCTTTAACAATTAACCTTTTTGCAATCTTAACTGCAGATTCAACCAATCCATTAAATATTGTACACTGATGACCACTTGTCTTATTCTCAAAATCATATATCAGAGAAAAGTCTTTAAATTCTACACTAATATATTGAGGATCATTATCGGATACTACTACAGAAGACAATCCATATCTTGCAAAGTGTGTTTTCAATACCTTATCACTGTGCTTGATCTCGTATTTTCTAGGTAATCTATCTCCCAAAAATTACTAAAATAATCAACAGTTCTCAGATACAATTTTTGACAATCATTAAATCAACGTTTGCTTTTACCCATGGCTTATCAGCTATTTCATGGGGTTGCAATGCATCCTTTTGTTGAATTACAGGAAAACGGTTGCATATTTCATACTTAGAGATAAACTTTACATCAGAATTTTTATGCATGGCCAGTAAACACATGCTCATGCTCGTTTCAAACAACTTGCAACACCAGTATGTGAAGGATGAATAACATCTAAATAGAGTTTCTAACTTGTAAAGGCAGAGTTACTTTTTCAACCTTAAAAATAAGACCATTCTGTACAGAAAATTCGTCTCTCAAACAGTAGTATGGTTTGAGGAAAAAAGGAATTTTACTCACATCAGGCCAACCATTTAAAAACACATGCCATAGGCTTACAACTGCATTAACATTTTACCTAAACCTCTCTGAAATGCATCACACTGGATTGCTAAGTCATCATTTATATTATAGTACTGCAAGACAGGTGTGGTAGATTAGTTCTCTAATTTAACTAAATATTTTGTGGTGATCATCAGTCCACTTCCTCTCAACAATTTGATTCATTACCTTCTTCAATGGTTCCATCAACTCTGATAAATTAGGAACATTTTTTTTACTAAATAATTAACCATACCTGCAAATCTTTGTAAACCAGCAATACCAGTTGGAGGATCCACTTTTTAATGGATTAGGCATGTAACAAGTTACCTTATAGCCAAGAAAAGTAATCTCAGACTTCCTAAGTTTAGTCTTGGTTTTATTTAGCTTTACACCCATGTTTCTACATATAATAAAAACTTTGTGCATCTTGATAACATGGTCTTTCTCAGCTTGTTCATGATTATCATTAAGATATTGTCCGCTACACATACTATACTTTCCAAACCATCCAGTGCCACATGAAATTTCTTTTGAAAAATTTCACTTGACACAGCCAAACAAAAGGGTAACCATAGACATCTATACCTACCATATGGCGTTTGAAAAGTAGTAGTTTTTTTTTTTTTTTTTTTTTTAACGATTGAGACACCAGGACGGAAAAAAAAAATCTGCCCTCATCGGGTCTGGGCACGAAGAAAACATAAAGTGAAACAGAGATGGTGAGTGTTATGACTTGTCAAATGTGCGGTTATAATGAGATATGTAACGAATATCCAAGAGTATTCAGTGCTGAT
Organism: Halocaridina rubra; assembly: GCA_037179515.1. Classification (NCBI taxonomy): domain Eukaryota; kingdom Metazoa; phylum Arthropoda; class Malacostraca; order Decapoda; family Atyidae; genus Halocaridina; species Halocaridina rubra. Next base: position 42,755 of record JAXCGZ010009507.1, read on the forward strand.
GTAGGCATAGAAAAAGAACCGTACATGAAGGAAGACTTAACATCGAACTCTCCTGGACAGTCCTATTTAAGTCCAAAAGACCCTTCAGCTGTAGTATCACAACGGGCGGCTGGTGCCACGAGCCAACCTACTACATAGTAAATTTATTATACTATAATCATTATCAAGTGAACAGTGCCAATTGTCCTTTTTAAGATCGAAGCTAGATAAACCTTTGGCATTTGATAGTTCATTTAATACATCATCTAAAACAGGATGAGACTCTCGTTTTAGTGCTTTATTCAACATTTGAAGGTCCTTACACACTCTTATCTCCCCAATTCTTGTACAAACAATATTTTATTTTCCATCCTTTCCGGAATTTGTTTCACCTTTTTCTTTTGACTAACCGGAAGTCACGTGAAGTTATCGCAAGAAGTCGCACATATTTATGAATAGTTAAATGAACATTACCAGGAAAAGTGCTTAACTCATTGTTATAAACGTCAGCATATTCAGAAATTATATAATTTACAGTAAAAATGTTCTCATAGTTTACTGTTATTAAATTAATTTATTTAGAGGTTCTTTTGCCTAAGAGAGATGTATACTCTACTTCAATAACAGCAAATTCCATTATTTCTTTTTCTTATTTTAAAGTTTCTTTTGACAATTGTACATTAGCATAAGGGTTTCAGTGTTGAGGACGACCAGGCCTAAAGCATCGTATCACACTGGCCTAATGTGTGGGTAGGGACATTCTTAACAGATATAACATTAATACTGGCACCACTGTCGTCTTGAATTTCACTATAGATCCAATTATTTCTATTTCAGAAGATATAGGCTCTGAGGATATATTTCACATTGGAATCATCAGAATCATGTAGCTCATTTTTCAATGCATCTACTTCACTGACCTTACTATTGGCACTAGCTCTATTCTTGCTCGACCTAATAGGACACTTTATAGCAAAATGATTTAAAATTTCCATATTTTGCACACACTTTTCAAAATGCAGGACAGTTATTTTTTGGCAGAACATGCTTTTGGTTAAAAAATTTACATTTTCTTAAACTATTTACCTTCACTAATTAGGTCATAAACAATTGCGACTTCTTTTTTACTATGGCGGATATATGAGCTGACATTATACTCTTTAGGTCTACAACTCAGCTATTGCATTGTATCAATGTTGCTTTCCTTATAGAAGCACATCTGCTTTTGTGTAGCTTGAAAATTTGTATATATGTCAATAGTTTTCTTCAAATCTAAATCTCAGAATCAAAGATTTTTTCTCAAGTCATTATTACTATATCCAAAATAAATTTCATCTCTGAGATTATTGTCTCTCTCATCACCATATACACAATATTTTAATAAAACCTTAAGTCTAGTTATGTAAGATTCTAGCGACTCACCTATGCAGTATTTTGAATGCTCACTTGCTAACTCAGATGTCCGGTAGGTTAGGTCAGTCTATCAGTTGAGATCTTGTGGACGAGTCTTCTCCACTCTCTTCTGTTTGGTAACTTAATTCAGAGTCTTTAGGAGCTATTCTCTCTCTTGATAAAACTCCACTAACCCCATGAAACCAGTTTGTACATGGTCTGCCTCTTGACCTTCCTCCAGGTGGCGTTCATTGCATTATCCTCTTCACACTGCTTTCTTCTGGCATCCTATTTACATAATGAAACCATTGCACTTGATATTTTTTTAAATCTCTAGCACAACTGGAAAAACGTTAAGCACCTCTCTGTTAACTACATTTCTCATAAAATCACTCTTCGTCACTCCCACTATTAATTTCAGGACTATCATCCCAGATGCCTGCAACTTGCTCTTCAACTTCTTTGTTAACACACATTTTTCTCTTTCGTACAATAACACAGGCTTCAATGTAGATGTATGCAGCATAGTCTTTACTTTTCTATATACTGTATATGCTGCTTTCTTAGTATTGGATACAAGAATCCTATGTTTCTTTCGTGCTCCATGCTGTAATCATTTCTAATCTAACATCTTAAGTACTTAAAGCTATTGTGCCTTCTGACCCTCCCATCTCCAATCCTCAATTCGCCCTCCTTATGTTATTGTTTCTGTCTTAATAAAGCTCATCTTCAAACCAAAATGCCTGAAAGACATAAAACTACAGCTGTATCATGTCTCTAAGCTGCTCACCACTGCACGCAGTTTGAATATTACCAGCTGCATATGCAAAGCAGTGTGTGTCCTCTTCCTGCCTATTACATTTTATCATCTGGTCCATATACAGAATTAAGAGCAGTGGAGATAGCACACTCCCCTGCTTCACTCCAATTTCAACATCAAAATAGCCACTGCTTCCGATGACTGTACTCCTCTGTTAACAATAAGTGCTCTTAATAGCTCTAAGTAGTGACGCAGGCACATCTGCACCTTCTACAGCCTGCCATAGCTTACTCAGTGGTACACAGTCAAAAGCTTTTTCCAGAACTATAATGCAAAGGTGCTGATCTATATTAAACTCCAGTGCTTTCTCAAGCAGTATCTTTAGTGAAAATATTTGGCCAACAGTTTCACGATCTGGTCTGAACCCACACTGCTCTTCCTCCAACATCTCTTCTACTTGTGCCCTTAATCTTTTTTTTCCAGGATACCTTCATACACTACCAACGTGACTCATAAGCGATATACAAAGTTAATTACTGCATTCTGTTGGATCACTATTATTCTTAAATATGGGATGTAGCTCTGATTGGTTCCATTTCACTGGTGCCATGCCCGTTTCATATGCTGCATTGAAGAAACGCTGAAAGAAGAAAAGAATAGGTCTTCCTACACCTCTTATAACCTAAATAGGAACTTGATCTGCTCCAGGTGATTTATAATATTTAGTTGTCCCACTGCCAGCTCAATCTCCCCCACACTAATGTGGTCCTCATCATTCATCTGAATGCCCAGTTGTACCTCATGTTGGGGGTCTTGATCTTCCTGTTGATTTTGATACAGTAATTCAGAGAAGGACTCCCTCCATCTTCGATCAATATTATTTCTGTTATTTATAATATTACCTTGCATGTTTTTCAGTGCTAACAACTTATTTCTTTCACCACTTCCATAGCACTTACCCATTACTGTACAGCAACTTCTTACTTTCTGCATTGTCCTCCTACAGATCCTTTCCAGTTTTCTTCTACATTTCTTTCTTTGCTTGCCATCTCCATCTATTAACTGAAGCTGCTGCTTCTCTTCATAATTGCTTCTTGTTTCAAAAGTTCTGTCTTGTAGCCATATTCTAAAAGCCTGTTGCTTGCTTCTTACAGCCAGTTGCAATGCCTCTGTCCCCCAGGCAGTATTTTTCTTCTTATCCCGACCAAAGACTTTCTCATCAGTAGTTTTCTTTTGGATTTCCATGACTATTTCAAAATCCTGCCACAAAGCCCCAATATCTAGCCCCTGCTGGCTAGTACAGTGGTAACGCGCTGGCTTCGCATTCACGAGGTCGAAAGATCGGTTCCCGTCCAAGACCGAGAGTTTAAGCTGTTTACTGGCAGGAACTGCTGTGGTTGGACACCACAGTGGGGGGTTGGGGCTTGCCCTGGCTGACGAATACCCATTGTATTGAAATGGAAATAAAGTTTATTATTATTATTATTATTACCGTCCCTAAAACTCCACCAATTCTATCCTTTAAAATAGGCTCTATCTCTTTGGCTTCATCTATGCATACTCTTGTTTGCCAGAGAAAAGACGGCTTTTGAGCTCTGTAACACTTAAATTTTGCCTTTTAAAGCCTTTGATCAGAATCAAATGATACTTATGGTACAGTTTTGCCATTCTTAATCAACTACAGCTGAAGGATTTTTGAACTTGAATAGGACTGTCCAGGACAGTTCGATGTTAAGTCTTCCTTCAGTTACGATTATTTTTTATACCTACATCAACACTGAATATTCTTGGATATTCATTACACACCTCTTATTATCCCTTCACATCTTACAAGTAATTACACACTCCATCTCTGTTACTTTTTACTTAATGTTTTCTTCGTGCCCAGGCTCGGTGGGGGCTGTTTTATTTTATTTTATTTTTTGGCCCGTCCTGGTGTCACAATCATTAAAAAAAAAAAAATGATTTCTTACTGGACAGTATGTAGTCAATTTGTGACATCTGACATATGGTTGCTGCTGCCTATTGTATTTATACCATGAGTATGTATGTGACTCTCTTTGCCTAAAGAAAATGTTTATAATTGCAAATCTATTTTGTACAGCAAAGTCCACAAGCATGCTTCCCTAAGAATTTCTATGATCAATTCCTAATAGTCTACAGTCTCCATCAACAGCTCTTCTGCCTACATGCCCAATCATATCGCCCATGATAAAGGTATACCCACCAACAGATAACTCACCACATAGAAACTTCAGTTCACCATAGAAATGCTCTTTCTCTCTTTGGGTTCTACCTGACTGTGGAACATAGGCCTATACAAAGGGGGTTTTCGGGCTCCCAATGTTCAATGTTACTGCTGGCAACCTACTACCTCCCCTAAACACCTTCTCAATACATCCAGAAAACATGGGCACAAACATTAGTGCCACTCCATCCCTGCTATCATCTTCATCGTCAGAATATATCAATTTGTAGTCATCACACAGTGTACTCCAGCCAGCTCCCCATCATCTAGTCTCAGTTAATCCACGCATCTTGATATATCTATCCTACAGAGCTTGAATTACCTCTTCACATTTATCAGTGAGCATTGCAATGTTAATCATTGCAATCATACTGTAATCTATGGCCTGACTGAAAGCTCAAGAAGAATGCAGTCCCCGCGAGCTTTCAGTATTTTTAATACATTTTCTAAACTTGTAGCTTGCAGATAATTCTTTTTTTTTTCTTGGAGAAAGATATGAGTCAAGTTTAGCTAGAACAGAGGGTAATACTTGTGAAGGGTCTGCTGTATATGGATCAATGGGAGGAGGAAAATCCAAAGAAATGTAGATATCCAGCAGCCCATCACCACTAGTTGTCAGAGTAACACAATTTGCACTTCATCCTATTTCTTAGTTACAAATCAAATTTCTGTAGAAATGTACTCCAAGTTTCCTCACTATCACCACTAAGAGACAGCCTATTGAAGGGGGGGGATGGCTATCGTTGGGAAATTCAGTCACCACTCCCTAGACACACTGCTTGCCTCGACTCAGGAACACGAGATAAGGAGCTCATCGGGAAGGTGGCTAATCACACAAAACATCAGGTTTCAACAAATTGTTGATAAATTTACGTCTGTCCCCTTTAAAATCTTATTTCATCATACACCACATATTATGTTAATACCACCACCACTGCCACCAAGTTTCTTTTACAAGGTGGTCTCTGAGGAGAGAGAATCTACATTTCTGGTTATGCCATTTTTTCCACACTTGCCACTTATAAAAACATATACATCGTCATTTTCCAGGCGGGCATTTTAGTATTTCTCCTTTATAAATTATATAGAAATCATAATGTAGGACCCCCCTTACAAGGGGAATTGCAACCTTGAATATAAAAAAATCTTACATTTCTAATACAAGTAAGAAAGTAAAGAATATAAATATTGCCTCTTTCATTTCAGGTGGAATACGACAGCTTTGGCCAAAGCAAAAGAGATGAATGCTTTGTTAACACATTCAGCAGAACAGTGTATGATGATGAAGCCTTAACTGCAGGGAGACTAAGCCGAAATCCCTCGGTACGAAAAGCAAACTCACAAGATAGAGAGGAAACATTCTGGAAACGACTGAGGTCTATGCCATCAACGGCATCCCAAGATTTTTCTCACATTGATAGATCTCCTGATGTATTTGTTCAGACAAAACGAACTATTTTTACTGTTCAGGGTGGTGCTCTTAATTCCGATCAAGCTAGGGCAACTCCAACATTTGTTGAGAATCAAGAATATGCACTTACATCACCAAAGCTCACAAGGAGGGATAGTAAGAAGCTAGATGCACAGAAGATCACAGAAATACCCACAGAAAATAAAACAAACATATCTCACTGTGAGGAAAAGACTAAACATGTTGAAGAAGCTAAAAATATACTGCTTCCAAAAACATCCACTCCATTGCACTCTCCAAGTATGGTATTAAGTGAAAAGGAGAGATTAAAAACTAAGAAAGACAAAGAAAGCAATGATGAAATTACAGGTAATGAATCAATTATATCAATAAAACCTTTATTACCACTAACTGAAACTGAAACAACCAGAGATGTGCCCCATGCTGAGGCTGTGAATGAGGAATCTAAGAATAATAATATAAAGAATCATGATGACAGTAAGGACGAAATAAAAAGGGTTTCCAGAACACCCTCACCTTCACCAAATAGGCAATCCTCTCATTCTCCACGGCAAATTACGCCAGTGCAGCTTCCCATGCATACACCTATGGTAGCCATGCTCTTCCAAATGTCACCTCCAACAAGTCCACCCATTGAATCGAAAAGGAAAGTCCTTGAAGCAGTAAACGAAGGTGTTCCAACAGTTAGAAACATCATACAGAAATTTAATCAACGAATCACTGAAAATCAAGAACTGCTTGGAAGCCCATTCAGATCCCCTCCAACCAGTCCTCCATGGCAATCTCCAAGATCTCAAAGAAGGATAATTGCAGATTTAGCTAAAGGATCCCAAATAATAAAAACTCAGAAACAAACTGAGGTATCAGCAAATATCAATTCCTCTGGTGTTGTACAAAAGTCTTTGAGTACTTCTGTCTTGATGAAAACAGATGTACAATCTCACATACAGCGTTCGGCAAGTAGTTCACTTGTTCAGAATGCAGATTCCAGTAATGAAATATATTCCACATCAGATATTAAAGTTTCACCACCAGAAACTGCAAGTGTAAATATTCCAAGCACAGGCAAGCTCTGGCAAGTTTCTCCTGAAATGACTCCAACTATTACTCCTCAGACAAGTCCTTTTGTAAGCCCAGCAATTACTCCAGGGCCTACAGACACTGACACTTCATATTATGATCTTGATGTATCCCTTGATGATCCCTCTTTCCAAGGACTACCAACAGGGTCAAATCAAACAGGAGACAAAAGCCCATCTGGGCGACTTAGAGCAATAAAAATAAAAAAGGCTAGAGATGAATTCCTTCTCCGTGGAGTTTCTCCATTATCGCCAGAACGAAGCTGTTCACCAGACTCTCTTAAAATGAGGCATCGAAGTGGTACAGCCAGTACTGATGAGAGTTGGAGGAACTCTGGAGAAATTTCTGGAAGGACACCATCTCCGTGTCCCACCATGTCTCGTGTTGATGAAGCTTTAAATGAAGAAGAAAATCATGATCGACCTCCAAAAGCAGCTTTGCGGCGAAGCAGAATCTTGAAAAAGGAATCATTTCGAAGACAAAGCGCTGGATGTCTACTAGAAGAGTCAGCACCAGATCACTCAGTTCATGTAGTAAAGTCAACTTCCATAGGAGAGCTAAAATCCGCTGAGAGACAGCATAGACATTCAGTTGATACAGAATCCAGGGAAAGTAGAAAATCCTCTATTGAGCCATCAATTGATTCTGGAAAATCACCTCGTGGATTTTTCAAACTGTTTCGTCGCCATAGAAGTAGAGACAAGAAAGATATGCCCTCAGTACAAAAACTATGCCGTCAGAGCTTACTTGTAGACTTTGCTGTTGGGAGGAATAGGGCACAAAGTGCAACCCAGCAACCAAGCGGGTCTCAGTTATTTGCTCTACCTGAACTAGATGGAGAAGAACCTCTTAATACACCACGTACTTCCAAGACCTTACCTAGAGGAAGCAGCGGAGAGTCCGTACCCCTGGCTCCCTCCCGTTCTTGTCCATCATCCCCAGTTGCTCCACATAGGTCTCGCACAGCTAACTGGTTAGCACGAGGCCGGCAGATATTCAAGAGCAGATCTCCATCTCCAAGTAAAAAAGCACGGTGACAGAGGGCTGGATTGGCTTGCAATGTCATTTGATCTATTATTTAAAAAAAATTTACTCAGAATAAATACCGAGTGGCATTACTCTATGCCCCAATCCTGTACCATGTTATAATGGTGAAGCAGTGCACATATGCCACTGTATTGAAAGAAAAATGCATTAGTACTTAGCGCAACCACTGAGCTAATTGTACATGCATAATACATAAGCTTCATAATATGTATTTTTCTCAGCACCAAAACCTTTTATTGTCGAAAAGGTTGTCTTGAGGAAGCCTATGGCATTATTATTAGGATGTCCAACTGGTAAATGGTTTAAATAAGTAAGGTAGTTTTCAGTGTATTTGGTGTTTGTAGACATTCTTTACATGTAAAACTGACAGACAAATATATCTGTATCAGCCAACACCTATATTTTTTATGGGAATAGGATTGATAAGCTTACAAACAGCAGTAACAGATATTTAGCTACAGACATAATTTCTCGTTTGTCATTCAAAACTTTATGCTACTTTGCCAAAAAAATAAAAATAAAAAAAATCAACTATTCTCGTCATACATTCTTGTCATTTGTATATCACTATAAAATACTACCATCATCATTGCAATGATTATATATGATATATTTTAATCATATCACTAGGTATGGAAACGTACTGTAAAATTAAATTACATATATAACTCACCAAAGAGTTTTCTGCTTTGTTTTGTAAAACACCAGATGTGCTCTGCGTTTCATGTAAATACACTTTCTCATTTTACTAACAATAGATTAATTCATAATGTCTAAAATTTAAAGATGATCTGTGGAGAAGCATTAACATACCACTATGGATAATGAGTAACTAGTCCTGTACCAGCATAGCTACTTCAGTGATAACTATCTTTAGGCATAAATCATGTTTTTAATAATAATAATAAAAAAAAGAAATTACCTCATCTAATCATTAGCAGCAAATGCATACATGACTCCAATCCTATATGGAAGATATAAAGTCAGAAAATATTATTCCGCTGAATGTAATGCTAAGTATATTTGTAAATAAAGTAACACCGATGCAATAAACACGGTATTACTATATTGAAATTTAATTCTTATCCACTGTAGCAGGGGTGAAAGAATTCTGTCCTTGTGTTACCTGCAAGCAGTAAAAGGTGGCTAAATGTGATATCCAAGGTAGTAGAAGTGGGAAAAATCCTCATCTGCACACTGTTTCATGTCGACTTTCTAAAGAAAAAAAGGGGAATGAATGCACAGGGTAGGATAATGCTCTGTCTTTTTTTTTTATGAATGTGACACCGGGACAGGCAAAAACTGCCTTCATCAGTAAAGGCCCGGGCGCGAGAAAATACCAAGACGAAGGAACAGAAAAAGGTTAAGGACATGGCAGAGATGAGGTAATGTCACACAAAGGAAAACGACAGACAGACAGTTTTGGCCATCCAGTGCAACATAACATCGTATCATTTTGAAAAAATATCTAGAACCTTACTAGGAAAGTTATTGAACTTGGATAGGTATATTGTATTTCTTGGCCTGAGCTTGAGAAAAGAATCTGGTGCTATAGCAAACCTTGATGTTCCATCTGAGAAATGAAAGTCAGTCAGAATGTAAAAGTGTACCTAAAGTGCTGCCATTCTCGAACCCTTGCCATCCCCAAAAAGACAAAGCATTATTATTATTATTATTATTATTATTATTATTATTAGTAGTAGTAGTAGTAGTAGTAGTAGTATTAGTAGTAGTAGTAGTAGTAGTAGTAGTAGTAGTAGTAGTAGTAGTAGTATCATTATTATTATTATTATTATTATTATTATTATTATTAATTATTATTATTATTATCATTACTACTATTATTACTTATCTGTAAGGTGCTAAGAGGTGTGATCAGTGTTTATTAGCTTATGGTGAATTGGTGAATGTATGTGCTTTGGCTCGGCCACTCCATTACAAGGGTGATTTAAAAAAAAAAAAATAAAAAAAATATATATATATATATATATATATATATATATATATATATATATATATATATATATATATATATATATATATATATATATATACACCGATATTTGTCATTTCACTCTTTCCACGTCAAAGTACGGAGGACAATGGCAAGAAAATTCCCCACTGTTTTGTTTTGTCAATAGATGGCGCTAATAGTGTATGATGTCATAGCATCATAACGTCACAGATCCGTTTGTGCAAACTCGTTGTTCTCTTTCTATCACCAATATCGATTTGCTGTACTGTGTTCTCTGCCAACTGTGTTCTGCTTTGCATTAGTTACGGTGTATTTTTAAGTAGATAAGACAAATGAAGGCAGTGGTATTCGTAAAAATGTTGTGTAAACACTTGAGAAGATGGAAATAATTCGGCAAAGTAAAAATAAAGGTGGGACATTAACAGGGCATCAGACATTAATTCCCAAGCTACAAACTGTGTCCATCCCCACCAGCATAGTTTGCAAATTTATGGAGAAACAACTAAGGAAACATATCTCTCTTCACTTGGAATCCTTCAACTTTTTGTCAGTGAGGCAACATGGCTTCAGAGAAGGTAGATCAACAGTAACAAACTTATAAGAATTTTTTGATGAGGTAAGCCGAATCATACAGGAAAGAGAAGGCTGGGCAAATTGCATATTCCTAGACTTCCAGAAAGCGTTTGACCCTGTTCCACGTGGGAGACTTATTAGGAAGCTGCAAGCAATGGCTAGAATAGGTGGAAATGTCTTGGAATGGATAAAAACTTACTCAGAACGAAGGGAACAGAGAGTTAGAGTAAGACATTCAGTGTCTGAATGGAGAAGAGTTAGTAGTGGAGTTCCACAGGGTTCAGTTTTAGGGCCACTTTTGTTCCTTGTATATGTAAATGACCTACCAGAGTTTGTAAATTCATTCATGAATATGTTTGCAGACGATGCAAAGATTGTGAAGAAAGTAAAATACGAGAATGGTAGAGAACTTCAAAAGGATCTAAACAGTCTGCATGAGTGGTCAGAAAAGTGGCTAATGAAATTCAATACTTCAAAATGTAAGGTAATGAGAATGGGTACAAGTGCAAGAGGAGTAAACATACTGGCAGATTTGTCTCCAGAAATACATATAAATGGCATAGTAAGGGCAGCATATGCATTCTTATCAAATGTAAGGGTAGCCTTCAGGCACATGGACAAGGAAATGTTCAGAAATATTTATGTAACCTATGTGAGGCCAAAACTCGAATATGGAGCCCCCTTTTGGAATCCACACTTGAAAAAGCACATAGCTAAGCTTGAAAAAGTTCAAAGACATGCCACGAAACTGGTGCCAGAAATACGCAATCTCAGTTATGATGAGAGGCTGAGGGAATGAGACTTACCATCACTCGAAGCTAGAAGATTGAGGGGGGATATGATGACAGTCTTTAAATTCCTTCATGGTTATGACAGAGTGGATAGGGATCGATATTTTGATATGGCTGGCTCTAGAATTAGAGGTCATAGTTTGAAGCTTCGTAAGAAAAGTTCTTTGCAGGATGTAAGGAAATACTTTTTCAGTGTAAGAGTAGTTGATAATTGGAATTGGCTAAGCGAGGAGGTAGTAAATGGTATCTCAATCCATAGTTTTAAGGACAGGTATGATAAGTATCACTAAGTATAAAATGGAAGCGATCAGGAGACGGGAAGATACGAGCCTTGGGCTCTTTCCCGTAAACACAATTAGGTAAGTACAATTAGGTAAGTACACAGCTAAAAGATTGAGGGGGATATGGTGACAGTCATTAAATTCCTTCAGTGGATAGGGATCGATATTTTGATATGGCTGGATCTAGAACTAGAGGTCATAGTTTGAAGCTTTGTAAGAAAACTTCTTTGCAGGATGTAAGGAAGTACTTTTTCAGTGTAAGAGTAGTTGATAATTGGAATTCGCTTAGCGAGGAGGTAGTTAATGCTAAATCAATCCATAGTTTTAAGGACAGGTATGATAGGTATCACTAAGTACAATATGGAACCGATCAGGAGATGTGAAGATACGAGCTTTGGGCTCTTTCCCTTAAGCACAATTAGGTGCTTTGGGCTCTTTCCCGTAAACACAATTAGGTAATCACAATTAGGTAATCACACAAAGATACGAGCATTGGGCTCTTTCCCGTAAACACAATTAGGTAAGTACAATTAGGTAAGTACACACACACACACACACACACACACACACCGGTGGGCATTAGAACAGACACAATCAGTGTCTCTACAATTTTTCCTTGTCTTTTTTTTTTGAGTGATCCGGGTCTAAAGAATAAAACTTAAACCAAATCTGCCTGATTAGAGATTCTGCTGAGTATTGTGAGTAAAAAAAAATATATTCGTAGTAAGAGCGCCTTTCCTAAAATATTAAAAGGAAATAATGTCTCTGGGGAATGTTTTGAGAGGGATAAAAAAAGAAGCTGTCCAGTCCTGTCTTAGAGGAAGTTTAGAAGAGTTGCCCGAGGCAAAGCCATCACATTAACTAATATTTTGTGTAAATCGGGGAAAGCTCTTACAGCCTTGTTACCTGATCCTGTGGTTCCATATCTTATTAAAATCAATATCCTTCCCATATAGATTAACTTGATAGTCAATTTGTTATACGAAATAAATGAATAAATAAATAAATAATACAAAAAATACCCTTGTCAAAACTGTTAAGTTGCCAAGTAGCACAGATATCCAATTTTTTTTTCTTTTTGCTGTTCTCTTTATTTACTTTTTTTTTTTTGCTTAAACCGAGTTAGATTTTAATTCTGATCCTGTAATACCAAACCTTGGTTAAAATTTGAATAATCTTTTTCTTCTGAAATGACCGGCTTAGCAATTAAGAAGAAAATACAGCCGGAACAGATGATCAAAGCATCAAGTGTTTGTCTCCTCAGTTGCATATTCAAGTTTTCCTTCATGTGGGCATTTGTTTGGTATTTTTTCTTCTCTAACTGCCAGAGTCAAATCTTAAGTTAGGATTTGTGTCACCAGAAAAAAAAGATGATCTAAAGTGACTAAATTAGTACTCATATGAAGATATAACAATATGAAGATATAGCAATTCTGTGTGAAGTTAAATAGAAACTCTTTTCTCTTTATATTCTGTGAAAGGAAAAACATAAAAATGAAGCTATCTCTGTCCCCAACCCCCCATACAATGGCTGGGGGAGGGGTGGTAGAGGATTTCTGGGGGTTGTAGGAGGGGGAGTAGCTCTTAGAAGCCTGAAACAAAAAGTCAAAGACTTTGAGACCGTTGCAATAAACCTGGATGAAAAAATTCGGAATATAGATAGAGAAATGTAAGAGAATGAAACGCTTATAGAGGTAAGAAGATCTTTGGAGGAAGGAAATAAGACACAAGGGCAAGAGAGAAAAGAACTAGAAAAACAAATAAAGAAGCTGGAAGGGGAAAAGAGTAATCTAGAAACCAGAATTTCTAAACAAAAAGATAACAATAAACAGATGAATGACATCCTGCATAAATTAAATGCTAATTCACCGCTCTCTTTTGACAGAGATGAGATTGCAGCTTGGAATATTATAAACATTCACCAACGTGGTAAGTATTTTAGGGAGGGAAAGGCAAGACCAATGAAAGTAACCTTTGAGAGAGGGGACACATGTAAAGAAAAATTGATGATAAAAAACCTAAAAGACTTTCAAGAATTCAAAACAGTGTTCATTAGACCATACAGAGCACAGGAATGGATGGAAAGGATAAAAAACTTGTTGCAAGACGCTAGAAGGTTAAATGAGGGAAGAAATGGAGAAGAAAATTTTTTGCTTCAGAGCTCTTCCAGGCAAAGTGTAGATAAAGAGAATGATAGAAGATCAGGGGATGCAGCCTCATTAAGATTGCTGTACACAAATGCTGATGGGGTAGCTGGTAAGGCAGTAGAATTAAAGGATAGGATTTGCAACAGTAAGGAAGATATAGCAGCAGTTACAGAGACTAAGTTAACTGAGGACATAAAGAGTCTCAGTTTTTCCTAAGGGTTTCAGAATATTAAGGGTTAAAAGATCTGAGATTACTATTGGAGGGATAGCACTGCTCATATTGGATCGTAAGTCTATTAATTTTATGCTAGGGCAAAATAAAATAGCTTATAAAACTAGGGTTTTATTCTTCAAGCTGCTATGAACAAAACTAACCACCCATCCGGGCATCAACAATAGACGAATCAAGTATAAGCACAAGAATATCAAAACAAGAGAATTAAACTCTATTTAATATGAAATAAACACTAATAAGAAAGCAATCAGAAATAATAAGAAAATAATAAGAAAATAACAAATAATTATACCTCAACTCTCACATATCCTTTCTGCATAGAAAAAAATAAATTTCTATTTTCAAAATATTCAAGTGGTTATAATTATAATACTAGTTAACTTTGAATATATACTTACTTTACAAATCTAACCGCTCTGGCGGTTTTATAGTTCTACCAGACCTACAAAGGAGTACTGGTTTTGGCACTGTCATGAGAGCATGCATGGAGTTATCAAAACTCTCAACTATGCTATTAGGACTTATAATTTGCTCTCTGGTTCATTAATCACATTAGAATATGATGTAAGACTAGTTGGAATAGAAGGCAAAATTGGCTTACAAGTACCACCATTATTCTGAATATTACTGGGGAAAATGCATTCTTCTACACAAGGAGTAAATCTAGCATAAGTTGGTCTAAATGTCTTTCCCAAACTATATTGCCAAAGTTTTTAAGTTGTACTTTGTAGTTACGAACACCAAGTATTATTAAGATTCTACCTTCTAACCAAGGCTTACCTTGACCATAATTTTTGACAAAAACTGCATCATCTACATTATATTTTGATTTTTCAAATTTACATCCTTTCTGCAGTACCTTTTCCCTTTTTTCTTGAGGTTTAATTTTTTCTACAGTTCCCCAAAAGTTACGGTTAAACATCATATCAGCTGGAGCCTTCCTAGTGGAGAAATGTACAGCTCTTCTATGATTATACAAAAACCTACATACTCTGGTATCAATATCCCTATCAGTAGATTTACTAAGACCCTCTTTGAAAGTTTTTACTGCCATTTTGGCTAAGCCATTAGAAGAAGGGTTATAAGGAGCAGGTGTAATGTGTTTAATGCCTTTCTTCCTCAGGAAAAACTCCATTTCCTGATACACAAAATAGGGGCATTGTCACAAACAATTATTTCTGGCAATCCAAAATTACAAAAACTCTGCCTTAACTTAGCAATAGTTACTGCTGATTTGGTAGATCTAGTAACATGAACATCCAAAGATTTTGTGTGGGAATTTACAATTATAAGAAAATAAGTCACCAATTGGACCAGCGTAGTCTATATGTAACCTACACCAAGGTTTCCCAATTTCTGGCCAGGATAATACCGCTGACTGTGGAGTCTGGAAATTTTTAAAACAAAGTTCACAAGATTTAGTTATTTCTGAAATGTCCTGGTCCAATTTGGGCTGTTCTAGTACTGCGCAGCGCATATCAGCAGGTATAATTACACGATTCCGTTACAAAAGAACATCATCATAAATGCTTAAATCTGATTTTACAACAGAGTCTTTAATCCATCCCAATTTCACACATTGCAAAACCTTACTTAAAACTGAGTCACTTCTAGTCAAAACCTTAACATTTTCAAAAGCAATGTCTTGATTACTCAAACCTTCTATAACATGAACATATTCATTAGGGGTACTAGAATCCAGTACTGGCAACCGACTAAGTGCATTCGCGACAACATTATCTTTTCCTGCTTTAAAATTTAAGTCATAATTGTACTGTGACAAAAGCAAAGCCCATCGCTGCACTCTAAGGAGCAGGTGTAATGTGTTTAATGCCTTTCTTCCTCAGGAAAAACTCCATTTCCTGATACACAAAATAGGGGCATTGTCACAAACAATTATTTCTGGCAATCCAAAATTACAAAAACTCTGCCTTAACTTAGCAATAGTTACTGCTGATTTGGTAGATCTAGTAACATGAACATCCAAAGATTTTGTGTGGGAATTTACAATTATAAGAAAATAAGTCACCAATTGGACCAGCGTAGTCTATATGTAACCTACACCAAGGTTTCCCAATTTCTGGCCAGGATAATACCGCTGACTGTGGAGTCTGGAAATTTTTAAAACAAAGTTCACAAGATTTAGTTATTTCTGAAATGTCCTGGTCCAATTTGGGCTGTTCTAGTACTGCGCAGCGCATATCAGCAGGTATAATTACACGATTCCGTTACAAAAGAACATCATCATAAATGCTTAAATCTGATTTTACAACAGAGTCTTTAATCCATCCCAATTTCACACATTGCAAAACCTTACTTAAAACTGAGTCACTTCTAGTCAAAACCTTAACATTTTCAAAAGCAATGTCTTGATTACTCAAACCTTCTATAACATGAACATATTCATTAGGGGTACTAGAATCCAGTACTGGCAACCGACTAAGTGCATTCGCGACAACATTATCTTTTCCTGCTTTAAAATTTAAGTCATAATTGTACTGTGACAAAAGCAAAGCCCATCGCTGCACTCTAGCATTTGCATTTACAGGAATCTATTTGGTTCTACCAAACAATCCAAGTAATGGTTTGTGATCAGTTATAAGAATTATTCTACGACCCAATGAAAAATATTTAAATTTGCTTACAGCATACACCAAAGCCAGAGCTTCCTTGTGTAACTGGGAGTAATTTAATTCCGTAGATGATAACTTTTTACTAGCAAAATAGACTGGTTTTTCGATACCATGCATTTCCTGCATCAAACCACAGCCAACACCCACTGGAGATGCATCTACTTCTACAATTACTGGATGATTTCCATCTAAATTAGCAAGAAATTCTGACTTGAATAAGTCTGCTTTGACCTTACTGAAAGCATTAGCTTCTACAGATGACCATTTGAATTTGGCCCCTTTCTTCAATAAATCATATAAGGGAGACAAAGTACTAGAAAAATTCTTTACAAAACTGCTATAATAGGTAACCATACCCAAATCGGATTGTGTATCACAGACAGACTTTGGAGCGGGTGCTTCCAAAATAGCTTCAAGTTTTTTAGGTGATGGTTTAATTCTATCACTAGAAATGACATAGCCTAAGTACTCAAGAGAATCAAAATTCAAAACAGTTTTCTTTTTATTTATAGCTACATTGTGCTTTTGGATTTCCCTCAAAACTGTCTAGTCTTTCATCATACTCTTTTTGTGTTTGTCCTCCAACAAGAATATCATCTAAAAAGGCTACAACACCATCAATATTCATAAAAATTTGAGAAATAAATCTTTTAAAGATAGCTGCTGATGATGCCAAACCAAGAGGAAGTATTTTATATTTAAAAAGACATTTATGAGTATTTATAGCAAGAAGGTTTTGGATTTAATCATCAACTAGTAATTGCAAGTATGCATTTTCAAGATCAATTTTAGAAAACATTTTACTCTTGCCAACTACTGATAGAATCTCATCTACCCTTCGAAGTAGATGTTTATCACAAACAATGTTTTGATTCAACTCTTTAAAATCTCCAAAACTCCTAACAGATTTCTTATCTGTTTTTAATACTGGAACAATGGGAGCCACCCAGTCACTAAAACTTACTGGCTCTATAATATCACCAGAAACCAATTTATCTAACATATCCTCTATTAATTTCTTATAATGAAATGGCACTGTTCTAGCATTCTGAAATTTTGGTTCTGCATTACCTTTAAGATTAACCTTAGCTACTGTGAAAATTTAACTAGCTGAGCTCTAGCATCCATTACACTGTTTATTATTTTATTTTCACAATCAACAACAGCTGTCAAAGCAATTCCAATCTTAGACAATAAATTCCTACCCCACAAGTTTGGGTTATAATTGTCAACAACATAAAATCCATGTCTTATTCTGAAATCATTATAAACAGCATTCACATAAACTTTACCCATGACATTAACATAACTGTTTCCATAAGATTTTAGTATTTTTTTTAATTACAATTCTGCATAGGTAAAGCTAATCATTGAATCCACTTGCAACCTAAAGTAGAAACTCCAGCACCACTATCAACTTCATATGGAATTTCTTTACCATTTGAATGTAAATTAATTTTGATTATTATAGTAGGGTTATTTTCTACACTTAAAATCCTGCTTTGTTTCCCTACTGGAGCAGATTCATTTAAACTTAATAATTGATTACAATCACTATCTTCCTCAAGTAGGTTTTTTTTTTTTTTCAAAAACTGCATCAGCTTTTGTCTTACCCTTTTTTTTCTTTTTTTTTTCTGACAAAGTGGTATGGCAGGTGTTTTCCATTACAATAATTTTGGTTCTTGGAACTCTGAGAAAACTTAGAACCCTGGGACACTTCCTTATTAAAACGACAAACTTTTTTCAAGTGTCCTTTTTTGTTACACGCTGAACAAGAAAGATGAGAAAAACGACAATCCTCACTACAGTGAGGGTAACCACAATGTCGGCAACTTGCCTCTCTTCTACCATTAAGAGTAGGCCTAGGCCTATTTGAATTAATATTCAAAGCATTCACTTGAGTAGGAAGTTTTTCACCACAAAGAGCTTTTCAAAATTTAATATTCTGTTTAATATGGCAGAAGAAGTCATAGTTTGCAAGTTTAGATTTCCCACTGCTAGATTAGGAAAATATACTTCTGATTCAATAGCCAAAAACAATTGATCGCAAACCCTAGCATCAAAGTGACTGCCAAAATTACAGTCTTTGGCAAGTGCTTTGAGATCAGCATAAAGATTATGTAGATTTTCACCAGGTTTCTTTTTACTTTGCTGAAATCGAATTAAGCTTCTGTGATAAGAAGGCTTGACAATATTATGACCTTCCAAAATCTCTACTAAATCAGAAAAACTCCTAGATAAGGCATATCTGGGGCACATAGACTAGCTAGAGTGCTTTATACAGTACTTCACTTCCTAGTGAAACAAGCAAGCAAATTTTCTTTTTAGCACTTTCAGTTATACCAATGTGGGCAAAATGTGACTCAAACATGGACATCCATACATCAAAGTTCATTAGTTTGGAATTAAAAGGATCAATTTTTGCATTGGTTAGCCTAGTCCAGGTAACAGATGAAGTATTTTCCAAAACCAACAAAAGCCAATCCTCATTACTTCAATCCATGTAAGCCTACTTGACTAACAGGAGCAATAGGCAGCATAGGATAGCCTATAAAAAAGTTGCCCGTTTCACACAAACCAATAGCCTAGCAAAGGCTTTAGAAATCCCACTTATCTCTTGAAAATCGGCAGTCATAGTCGGTCAAAACAGCTTCAAAGTGTTGAGATTCAATCCAGACAGCTTGTCGACAAAAATATTGATTTTACGCTAGGGTCAAATAAAATAAGATATAAAACTAGGGCTTTATTCTTGATGCTGATTTAAACAAAACAAACCACCCATCCAGGCATCAACAATAGACAAATCTAGTATAAGTACAAGAATATCAAAACAAGAGAATTAAACTCTATTTAATAGGAAATAAACACTAATAAAAAAGCAAGCAGAATAAATAATAAGAAAATAATAAATAATTATACCTCAACTCTCACATCTCACAAGTGAAATATTTCAGGTTGAAGAAATAAACTTTGCTATAGAAAGTGAGTTCAGGGAATTTCTTGTTGCTCGCATAAATACCGGGTCAAAGAACATTATAATAACTGTTGTATATAACCCACCAAGGAAACAACAGAGGCTAGAAGATTATGAGGAAAGTCATACAGGTACTATTGAAGTCATAAACTCAGTTGTTAATATTGCACAGGAGAAAAAATGGAGGATTTTGATTTTGTGAGATTTTAATCATAGGGAGATAACTTGGACAAATCTTCATCCACACAGTGGGGAGGACTCTTTTCGGGCATGATTCCTAGATTATGTACAAGGGAATTTCCTTTACCAAAATGTAATGGAACCAACGAGACCCAGGGGTGGAGATAAGCCATTGCTGCTTGATCTAGTATTCACAGATAATGTGTTGGATATTGAAAAATATTGATTATGAACCACCAGTTGGAAAGAGTGGCCACTGTGCGTTGGTGATGGATTATATCATTAAAGATGTTCTGGCTGAAAGTAGAGGCATCAGGACACGAGGAGGAACTATTCAAAAGGAGATTACTTCAAAATGAATTAGCTTTTTGCAGTTATTGACTGAAGGTCCTTATTTAACAACAAATGTATACAAGAAATGTACATCTTCTGTGAGGAATATGGAAGATAGTAGATTGCTGCATACTTTCCACCAAAATAGGAGTTGTTAATGCCAGAGAGAAATGGTTTAATGCTGAGTGTAAGAGAGGTAAAGAACGGGGAGACAAATGCTGGAAAGGTATAGGAGGAGAAAAACAATAAATGCCTGGCCGACTTATATAAAAGGAAGAATAATTACCTAAGTAAAAGAAGAGAAGCAGAGAGACTATGAAAGGGATAACTTGAAGGCTAAAGCAAATTCCAGACTTTTCCACAGCTTTATCAGAGGAAAACTGAAGGTCAAAGAACAGGTTTTAAAGACACAGACAGCGGATGAAAGCATCACTGAGACGGATGAAGAGATCTGCAAAGAACTGAACAAGGAGTTTCAGTCAGTATTTACAGCAGAAAATACCCCATATACATGACCTGATTTCCCCTTGCAAGGGGGTGGCCGAGCCAAGAGACATGCATTCACCAGTATCAACTTGTTTGCAGGATGTTAGGAAATACTTTTTCAGTGTAAGAGTAGTTGATAATTGGAATTCGCTAAGCGAGGAGGTAGTTAATGCTATCTCAATCCATAGTTTTAAGGACAGGTACGATAAGTATCACTAAGTCTAAAAATGGAACCGATCAGGAGACGGGAAGATACGAGCTTTGGGCTCTTTCCCGTAAACACAATTAGGTAATCACAATTAGGTAATCACACATACCTCAACTACTCCTCTTAGCTCCTTGGGGATAGAGGGTTGCCACATTTTCTCCCTTCCACCCTGCTTGGGTCATCCACAAGGCAGGCAGGCGAGAATATTTTACAGTATAACATTTATTCACGAAAACCGCGTGAATATTATCATGCTGGTTCTCCTTAGAATAGGATTTTGTGACTTTAACAAGAGACAACATGGTCTATGGGCTTACTATCATATTTCTTAATCTGTTTGCATCAACCCCTGCGATTCAAACTTACAAAGCGTCGTCGCAGGCAATCTTGCAAGAACTTCATCTTGCAAACAGATTAAAAATTAGGACAGCAAACCCAGAGAAATAATGTTGACTTTTGTTAAGTCACAAAATACCATTCTGAAGAGAACTAACATGATAAAATTCACGTGCATTTCGTGAATAAATGTTATTCACGAAAGGCTGGATTTGTACTTTTGGAAAATTATTGATTTTCCTCTCTTTTTTGCTTTTATCACATTTTTTGACATATTATAAGATGAATTTCTTGCGAGCCAAGCTATGAAGATATTTTCTAAGATGAATCGCAGGGATTGATTCGAACAGAGTAAGAA
Source organism: Halocaridina rubra (assembly GCA_037179515.1). NCBI lineage: Eukaryota > Metazoa > Arthropoda > Malacostraca > Decapoda > Atyidae > Halocaridina > Halocaridina rubra. Next base: position 64,203 of record JAXCGZ010009507.1, read on the forward strand.
AGAGGATAGCAAACCCAGAGACAATTTTGTCTCTTGTTAAAGTCACAAAATCCTATTCTAAGATATATATATATATATATATATATATATATATATATATATATATATATATATATATATATATATATATATATATATATATATATATATATATATATATATATATATATATATATATATATATATATATATATATATATATATATATATATATATATATATATATATATATATATATATATATATATATATATATATGTATGTATGTATGTATGTATGTATGTATGTGATTACCTAATTGTGTTTACGGGAAAGAGCCCAAAGCTCGTATCTTCCCGTCTCCTGATCGCTTCCATTTTAGACTTAGTGATACTTATCATACCTGTCCTTAAAACTATGGATTGAGATAGCATTAACTACCTCCTCGCTTAGCCAATTCCAATTATCAACTACTCTTACACTGAAAAAGTATTTCCTTACATCCTGCAAACAAGTTTTCTTACGAAGCTTCAAACTATGACCTCTAGTTCTAGAGCCAGCCATATCGAAATATCGATCCCTATCCACTCTATCATAACCATGAAGGAATTTAAAGACTGTCACCATATCCCCCCTTACTCTTCTAGCTTCGAGTGATGCTAAGTCTAATTCCCTCAGCCTCTCATCATAACTGAGATTGCGTATTTCTGGCACCAGTTTCGTGGCATGTCTTTGAACTTTTTCAAGCTTAGCTATGTGCTTTTTCAAGTGCGGATTCCAAAAGGGGGCTGCATATTCCAGTTTTGGCCTCACATAGGTTACATAAATATTTCTGAACATTTCCTTGTCCATGTGCCTGAGGGCTACCCTTACATTTGATAAGAATGCATATGCTGCCCTTACTATGCCATTTATATGTATTTCTGGAGACAAATCTGCCAGTATGTTTACTCCTAGGTCTCTCTCATTTTCTGTCTCTTGAAGTTGTACTCCAGCCACCGAGTAGTCAAGCTTGGGCCTTCTTGCACTTGTACCCATTCTCATTACCTTACATTTTGAAGTATTGAATTTCATTATGTATGTATATATATATATATATATATATATATATATATATATATATATATATATATATATATATATATATATATATATATATATATATATATATATATATATACTGTTATCCTCGAATATAATTTTGCACATCAAGGAAAAGAAACCTGGATCGCACGTTATAAGTACATGCCATCATGTGCTGATAAAAATGTGCATATCATAAAGCAACCAGCTAGTACAACACGTTTCCCGTCATTCTTATACCAACCTGTTACAATTGTACGTATAGTTAAACTATATATACTTTCACAATGAAGAGCTTATATGTACTGGGTGCGCCATGATATGAACGCTTATAGATTACAACAATATAATATGCGTTTGCGTATATACAGAAAAATACACATATTCAATGCAACTGAGTGAGAAACGGATATAAAGGCTGTTCCCTGCGCACATAAACGTAAACAATAACACTGTGACGCGGACGCATCCCCCAACATTTATATGATTAGCAGGTTTCATGTTGAACTTCAGTGGTTATATATTACTTAGGATGAGCTAAATATCCTAGCCTACGGTGAGTTGAAGTAAGATTGGATATTATATTACATTGGATAGTATATCACTATTCGCGAATAGGAATGTATGTCACATAGCATTAAGATAGATTAATTCGTAATTGTTCGTTGTTGAATTTTTTATTTTTATTTTACAATGGTATGACTGAAAAGTTGAATAAAGCAATATATATGATATTACAAAATACAGAGGAATGATGATGTGCATATTTTTAGTCTGTTAATGGAGAGGCTTATAGAAAACCATCCATTTTAAGTGTGAAAATTTGTCATATCAAGCTGTATGACTATGGCTGTTTATAAAAATATTTAATATAAATACCAATAGGGTAGCTTGATTAAGTTTTCATCAGATACATGTTAGTCATCCACACTCGTTCCTAGTTTCCACCCTGGTGTTACTTAAACTAACCTTTTCTAATGATAGAACAAATTCCATGTGTTCCATTTGTAGTAAGAATTTCTCATTTGTTATTAGAAATATACAATTACAGAAATATCTTGTAAAACTTAATTTGTACACCATTACTGAGTTTGAGAAAGTGCAATATTGATTACTGTAATTTAAAGAAATTGCTAAAACCTCGTACAATAACTTAATAAAAGTCCTATAAAACATATTACTGTACTTGCCACAGTTTCCATCCCTGGATAGTTTGGATTAATGCCCTAGGGTGGGGCAAAAGGCCCCCTGGTACATTTATTATTCTTATTATTAATAATATTATTATTATTATTATTATTATTATTATTATTATTATTATTATTATTATTATTCCAGATGAACTCTAGTATAAGAATATCAGCATCTGAAGGGCAAGAGAACCCTGAAACAGTAGTGTTACAAAACCAAAATGATGGTACAAACAGAAAGAGTACATCTACAATTACAGAACTATCCACAGCTCCTTTCGTAAGTCGACAGTCAAAGAACCATTCTTTAGCACTGAAGAAAATAAAGTATAAAACTTATACAATTATTCCATTAATTAATTAGCTAATTTGATTATTTTGAAGTAATTTCTTCTTAATTCTAAAGTCTTTTCCTTATATTATTTTATGCTCCATTTCCTTCAGCTAAAATAATGTGATTTCAGACCTTTGGAGCAATGGATCATGTGGAGGTTGAAATGATTGAGGCAGACACTGTCGATGAATATGAAGATGAAGAGGATCAGCCTAATGAGTATACAGCTCTTGAAGCGGTAAGTTTTTCATATTACAGAATGAACTGTCTGTATATTTTTAACACAAAATGACTGAGGATAAATTGTAGTCTCAGGGAAAGAATGACTTACAATTATGGAAGAGTAATGAAAAGTTTAATATGGGGATTGCAGTCATAGTAGTTAGAGCACTCAAATTGGGAAGTAACAAGTCCATATTCGCACCCACTGTGCTGCATTAGGAAAGGCATCAAACTTGTATTATGCGGCTTCAGCTTGTTTATGTCTACCACCATTTGAATGGAGATTAATATTGACACTTAAAACGGAAAACAGCTACTGCAAAGTATTACTTATACTGTAATCCATTAAATCTAGCATATAATAAGCATGCTACATATCTACGTATTAAATGGCATATGGAAGAGTCACTGATACTTTCCTATTTGGGCAGGCAAATAATATTATGTGCTGTTTTAGAGCGTGTAATATAACTCATGTGCACTTTATTTATTGCATGTTGCTTACATTTTGCACATTTTTGCAAATGTGGCTCATTAGATACTTGTGCTAAAAAAGGTTGGCGTGAATGGTATTTCCTGAAGTTCTGTAAAGTACAGTATAAGGTACTTTTTTCAATATTAATATAGTTTAAAATGTGATCAGCATAATGGTATAGTATCAGTAATAATTCATCATATATAAAATGTACCAACAGGATATAAAATCCATTATTGTCATTATTATTACTCTTTACATACTGAATCAATAATGCTTCACAATTTTTTTTATTTCACTAGAAATTTTTGTGTTGTAAGACATTCAAATATATGAACCATTTCAGTAGGATAAATCTGAGTATTAATATGCAAAGTGGTAAGTATATGTGCTGTGATGAGAACAATGTTTTTACTCACCAACGTCATGTTTTTCAGGCCATTCCAACAATAGAAGCGGAGGAGGTAGGGGAAGATGGTTTTGGAGCATTTGGAGTTAATGAAGGCACTTCTGCAGCAGCAGCCACAGCAGAAGAAACGGAAGATGATGAGGACTCACTCACTGAACCTGTAAATACAAAGAATCAGGAAGAGTTAATTAATAAACTTATGACGGACGGCATGTCATTTTCAGAGGTAATTTTACAATATTAATTTATCACCTGTCAGGTTTAGCCTGTTAGAGATTTTCATAATTATATAGGGATTATGTATTGTTGCTCTAATTTGAGAAACCATGTAACATACTACTAGTGATACAGTAACTCAAGTTTTTAGATAATGAAGTGTATTAATGCTTAAAAATTTGTCTAATAATCTTTAATAAATGTTAGCTATATATTATATTGTCCAGCTGTTCTCCAGTTTCTTGTTCATAGGTTTTGTTTCACTTGGGATATGTTATAATGAAAATCTCTTTTGTTAAATGCTGTATTGCTATTTCTGTATGAAATACATTACGGTTTTCTAATGTCCCAATAAATGGACTATTCTGATAGGTCGCGGCTATGCTAGGGGAAGATGCTGATGTTGACAGTGATGTAGATGATACACTAGCAATGCAAGAGTCCGAAAGAGGTGAGGAAGACCATGCGGCAGAATTTGAAAAGGAACTCAGTGAACAACAGCGGTGAGAAATATGGAAATTATTATTATTATTATTATTATTATTGTTATTTTTATTATTTTATCGTTGTTATTATTATTATTATTTTAATTAATTATTATTATCTTTGATGGTGGGGAGGAAAAAACTTCAAAATGCTACTCCTTGGGTTTTGTAGAAGGCAACTTAAACAGGTATCCTTGATTTTGGAGAAAAAAGAAAGTCACAGTCATATTCCATGTTACTGAGGAGTGGAATAAAAGGGATAAGGGCCAAGCTGGGGATAGAAATCTCACCCTCCCTAATTTTTCTTTATTTGAAGTAGAAGAATTAAGGACGTGGAGGATGTTGAAGCCTTAGTATCTCAATTCTCTTGTTGCATTTGTGGCCTCCCTGCTGTCTATATTAGGATATATTTTATATAAAAATATATAAGAAATGTACTATATTTTGTAGCTTTATACTAGGCAACTGAGCTACATATCAGTAAAGGAAGCTGACAGTCTTTCCTCTCTAAATGTTTTTCTTTTTGTTACAAAACGACCATTGGGGCTTGGGTTGGTCTGGATAAATTCCAGCTACATAGGATATGGAATATATTTGTAAATGTAAAGGTAAAGAGTGCCAGGTTTCAGTTCCGATATCCATCTGAGATGCTCCACAGAACGTGAGCCGGGGCTAGCCCCAACCCCCCACTGTGTTGCACAGCCACAGCAGTAACCTCCCAGTAAACAGCTTAAACTCTCTTGCCTGGACGAGGCTCAATCTGCCGACCTCATGAATACGAAGCCAGCGCGTTACCTCTGTACTAGCCAGAGGCTATGTAACAAGTGCAAAAAAATAATGTTGTCATTATTATTATTAATTTCACTGCCTCATATCTTGTTATGGTCGTTGCTATCCATTCTTGTTCTGCACAAGAAAGTATTGTATGGTTTATGATAACAGTTATACTCATGCAATCTCAGCTCTATTGCTACATAGTGGGCTATGACATCTAGTCTGAAAATTTTTTTTAGTATTATTATTAAGAATTATTATTTTAAAACTACATTGTTTGGACAGAGTCATGTTTCTACAAAGACATACAGTCTTACAGTACTTAGTATATTTTAGGTATCAGCTGAAAAGGAAAGGAAGTGGAGAAAAACGTAGGAGACGTAGGCTGCCTGCAGCTCTGCAAGGTCTCATGGGAGAAGCCAACTTGCGGTATGCACGATGCCAATATGATGAAGCCATAAAAATGTGTATGGAAGTTATCAGGCAGTTCTCTCATTCTCCAGAACCTTATCAGGTTTGTAACTAAGCTGAGTAAAATTTATCTCATTTTCGTTTTTTTTCTTACATATTTCTGTACCTCACCACTGGCTTGTGTTTTATTCTTTCACTTTTCAGTAGCAGTATCTTATCTGATGATAATTTTAGCACTGAATTGGATTGCTGCTCTTTCGTTCTCATTATCCCCATTCCGTTCAGGGTTATCAATTTCTTTTTCTTACATGATACCAGGGGCAAACAAGTTATACAGAGAGCAGCAAAATTATTGAACAGTACTGATGAGCATACCATAGTCATACTTTTTTCTTCTTTCAGTTGTTTTGTGGCAAGCACAAACATTCAGGTCTTAATAATCCCATTTAGCTACCCCCTGTGACATGCATGGCATATTAGTGAAGTATTCTTCCTCCAGACTCAATAGATATTTTATTAATAGATATAAATATTATTAACTAACAGTAATAATAATAATTATAGCAATACTAATAATCTGTTTGTTTTGAATTAGATAATGAAATAAACCTATCTAAAGAGCTAATGTATACACTGTATAAATCAATTTTACTTGTAGGTGTATCAGTCTGTTAAAGAATGAAGCCAGATATTATATCCCATACTTAAATAGTATATTTATATGAATAGTTTATACCCAGTGTTGGGGGAGAATGAATTTGAAAGTTGTTCCTTGCTTATCATTTATAAGTAACTAAACTTATCATGATAATTAACTATTAACCCTTTAAACTACTCTTACTCTGGATAAATCTGACCACTCACTATTTGATCTTAATCTCTTCTATTTTTGCTCCCCCTCCATCAGTTCCTACTACTCAGCGCCGCCTGTGGCACTTTGAGCGTACCCAACGTGAAGATTTGCGGAACTTCCTCTTTGACTTCCCATGGAATGACTTGCTTTCGGTCTCACAACCTTGATTAGGTAGCTCTAATCGTTGCTGAGATCATAACCTTGGGAATGGAGGTGTACAATCTCTCCTCTTTGAAAATTTAATCCTTATTTTGACCATGCATGAACCATGGCTACTCAGGCCAATAATCGGGCACACCTGTTGTACCAAGCCTCTCCTTCTGATTTAACTTGTTCTTCTTTTATTGTAGATAGGAATTGCTGTACTGCTCAGATTCAAAGGTCAAAGGATTCCTTTATAAGAATGTAGGTTGATTACCTTAATTCCTCTCCCACTGACAAATGTTTCTGGTCCTTAGCCAAAAACCTCTCCAAATACTTCTGCAACTCAAGCTTTCCCCCTCTCATTCATTTGGATGGTTCTATAGCTTGCTCTCCCACTGATGAAGCCACTCTTCGGCTCTCGTTTTTCTGCCAACTCTTCTGTAAATGATTCCAGTGCACCTATCCCTCAATCTTTACCCCTCTCTAATCTTATGCCCTCCGCTTGAAATTTATCATGCTAGTTATTGCAAAGTTCATAAAGTTCTTCGCTTGCTAGAGATGAACAAGGCATCTGGTTCCGATGGTATCCCTGCAAGGTTCCTTAAGGAGTCTGCAGATGAAGTGGTTCCCATGCTTTGCCCAGCTATTTTGCTTCATTCTGTCAACCAGTATCTATCCTTCATCGTGGAAGCATGCTCGAGTGCAACCTGTTCCAAAGAAGGGTGAATGCTCTATTTCTTCAAACTACAGACCTATTGCCCAAACCTCTTCAAACTCCAGTACTTACCTCTTGAAATGTCTTGAATCTAAATCACTTATCTCCGATCACCAGTACGGCTTCCGCAAAGCAAGATCCACTGGTGACCTCCTGTCCTATCTTACTCATGTATATTCATCTTCTCTAAGGAACGATGGGGAATCCTTTGCCATCACCCTTGATATCTCTAAGGCTTTTGACAGAGTCTGGCACAAGGCTCTGTTGACCAAACTCCCTGCCTTTGGCTCTACCCCTTCTCTCTGTTCTCTGATTTCCAGTTTTCTTTCTGACCGTTTTATTTTTGTGGTTGTTGACGGTACAACATCTAAACCATTCCCATTTACCATTGGTGTTTCACAGGGCTCTGTTCTTTCACCTACTGTGCTCCTTTTATTCATCAAAGATATTCTTATGTCCCCATCTTCCCACCTTTGCTGACAATTCTAATCCTCATTTTTCCTCTGCCTTTTCTTCAGAGCCTTCATCGGCTACTCGTAATTAGTCTCATATCACTCTTTCTTCTACTCTCAACTCCGATTTGCAGAAGATATCTGAGTGGGGAACCTAAAATTTAGTTAAATTTAATGCCTCCAAGACAGTTTCTGGCTAGCTCTTTATCTTCTTCCCATCCTGATAGCCTTATTGTCTTCGAAACTAACGAAATTTACCCTCTTATATCTATCAACATATTAGGAATCCATGTAGCCTATAACTTGTCTTGGAGGAATCCCATAATCCAAATTTCGAATTCTGTATCCAAAAAATTGGGGGTTCTGTTTTGTTTTCGTCATTGCTTTTCCTGTTTACAGTTACTAAGAATCTATAAAGGTATTATCCGTCCCTGCTTAGAATACTGCTCACACATCTGGGGTGCTTCTTCTTATACTTATCTCCTTGATAGGGTTGAATCTAAGGCAGTCAAGACTTTAATGACCCTTCTCTTACTTTTAATCTGGATTCTCTTTCTCTTCGCCTAAGGTATCATCCTTTCTCTTATCTATCGCTACTACTTCCTTAGCTGTTCTGATGAGTTGCTGAGTTGCATCCCTCCCCACTGCCGAGGCCGCGTAACATTCTCCAAGCGGCCTCGTCTCACAGGTACTGTGCGGGGAATTGTAGCTCACAGATTGGTAGGTGCAGGTACTGCTTCTTCCTATCTACCTCCAGACTCTGGAACTCCCTTCATCCTTCTGTTTTTCCTAATTTTTATAACCTATTTTCCTTCAAAAAGCAGATGTATTGTCATCTTAGGGCCTAATCCTACCATATCTCTAGGCTCTCAGTACTTTTGACTATTCTTTCAGTCTGTCTTTTTCCTTTGTGTATCATTACCTCATCTCTACCTTGTCCGAAACATTTTTTTCCTTTGTCTTAATGTTTTCTTTGTGCCCAGGCCTTTAATGATGAGGGCAGTTTTCTTTCCTGTCCCTGTGTCACATAGAGAAAAAAGAAAAAGAAATCTGTAATGGTGTGGGAGATTTGCATTCCCCTTTTCACTTTATCTAATATATTTCCTTTAATGAAATATATCTGACATTGGAGATGAAGATGGGCATGGGCAGGATATATTGAAACCGTGCGACTACAGTTTTATTTTTATAGTTTTTGCCACCCTGGAGGCATCAATGTGATAAGACTTCATTAAAGAAAGAGTCCCTTTCTTATTCAATGGGTTAAAAGAAATACTTTCATGAACTGTAATAGAGTGCTATTAGCCATACATATTAAGCAAGTTTGTTAAACCCAGATAAAGTAGACACCTTTTGACATTGACTCTATTGTAAACATGTAAATACTCTTACTGATTACTAAGTCAACTTTTTCAGACTCTTGGAATGATCTTTGAAGAGAAAAAGATGGTGAACAAATCTCTTCAGTTTTTGCTGATTGCAGCATTTCTTAGTCCGAATGCTGAAGAGTGGGAGAAATTAGCTGATCTTTCTCTTCATCAGGTAAGTAATATACAATACGTAATTAGTTTATCATACATTAGTGCAGAAAGGTGTGTCTAGTAGGGAGGTGAGGATAAATGGAACAGGTGGCCATTTGCTTTTGGACAAAAGGGATTTAGAGTGAGATGGGCTGAGTATTTCAACTATTTTTTGAATGTAGAGAATGGTGGAAAAGCAGTGATTAATGCTGTTTGAGGTGGAAGGAGAAAACCAGTGATAGTTGATTGAAAGAGGAGGTACAAGTGGCATTGAAAGTACTGAAAGCACCAAGGTTAGATGGATATCTTGTGGAATGCCTGTCAAAAAGTGGAAAGGCATTAGCAGAATAGACGGTGAGGTTGCTGAATGTGTGTTCCAGGGAGAGGAGAATCCTGGTTGATTGGAGGTGTGAAAGTGTAGTCCCAGTGTATAAAAAGGAGGGAGATAAGTATGATTAAAAACTTTTTTAGAGGACCTTATTTGGTCAGTGTGGTTGGTAAGGTGTATGAGTGACATAGGTTTTTTTTGTACATAATGCCTTTTCCAAAGACCGCAAGGTGGCCACAGCCAACACAGAATTTCAATATATAAAATGCGCCTGTGAATATCTCTAATCGTATTCTTTCACAGTCATCCAAATGCATGTTCCAAAGAATGAATAAGACCAATACCAAGAGCAAATGCTAAATACAAATTTGGGTTTTTTCGTAATCACCCTTGCACCATCATATACTGTATAGTGGTTTGGGCAAATTCGGTGTCTTGAATGTCTCTCAGTTTTTTATTACTTCTGTTTTTGGGGAAGAAAGAATTCCACATCCATATTCTCTATTGAGTATCATAAGTGATGACTAAAAGGGATAGGGAAGTGAAGGGCTGACAGCCTCTTCCTCCCCACATTTTTTAATCTTGCCACACCAGTTTTTTAATTATTATTATTTAGTTATTGCTGCCCTGTTATCTTCATTGAGATATGTCGACATGAAAAGCATTAACATCCTTTTTTATTTGACTATATTACTTTATGATGATGTAAAACAAGCTGTAGTTATTTGTTTGGGACTCGTCTTCTAAGCTAATCCCTTATATCTGGATTACCACTGGGGAAGATGCAGCCTTTTAGAGAGTTAGGAGAAAAATTAAAAGCACTTTTTATCATTTTTATTTCAGGGTGATGTAGAACAAGCTGTATTTTGTTGGGGACGAGCCATCAAAGCTAATCCCCAAAATCTGGATTACCACTGGGCAAGGTGCAACCTTTTAGAGCAATTGGGAGAAAAAGTAAAAGCACTGAAAGGCTACACGCATATGTTAAAGTATTTACGAACAGATCAAGGAAAGGTAAAGATATTTTTTTTCTGTTTAGGTAGTCATTATTAAGTCATACAGCTTACGTATAAATCAGTTCATATTTTTTTCTTTAAGCTGTAAGACATCACTTCCTTATTCTATACAAGTCAGATCAAAAGAATACCACCAAAAATTTCTTTTCTAGATAAGGGTCATCGCTTGAAGACCTCATTTAGCTGTGACTAACCGGTTGTAAGCCATTTTGGTTGCAAGTTGGCCTTTTATTTTATATTTAGAATGTACAGTATACTGTATAATAATATTATACTATCTTTGTCGTATTGTTTGTTTGTTTGCTTTTTTTAGCCTTTTCATCACCATTATTTTATTTCTTTATTGTTATAACCTTTTTATTTGCCATTTTCTTTGTTCAGCTATTAAAATACAAAAATAGAAAAATTCTTATTGGCTGGTCGTGCTCACTGTGAGTCATTGATGTTGTTATCAAAGGCAGTGTTTGAGGTAGCCATAGATTTGCTTTTTTCACAGCCATGCAAAGTCTTTTCTGAGTTCTTTCTTCCTTTTTTCTCCGCATAAATTTCACCCATTTTTTTAGTTCATTATTGTTAATACCTTTGTATCACTATTTTCTTAGTTCATTACTGTACTGTGCAGTATTGTTAGAATGTTTTTATCATCCTTCTACTCATCATATAAGTATTCAAACATTTTCTGAAAAAAATCCTTTTTATTGTTGTTTAGACAGCACTCTAAGTAGCCAGATGCATTGCATTTTTCACAAATATGCTAAGCCCTGTCTGAATTGTTTGTTTCTCTTTCTCCTAATAAATTTCATGATATGGACAAAAAGTATTGTGACACTCATTCAAGCTTAACTTTTTAACATCTTTCTTCTTCGTCTTCTTCTTCTTCTCATTATTATTATTATTATTATCATTATCATTATTATTATTATTATTATTATTATTATTATTATTATTGTTTTTATTATTATTACTATCATAAGACATATGGATGCCAATGTACTTCGGCTGCTGCTAAACAGTAGACTGAGGATGATATGTATGAATTAGCATCTTGCAAGGATACTAAAGCTACTGGCAGCACAAGCTGTGGTACACCACTGCAACACTTGCAGTGCCAGATGCACCACAAGTCATGGCCAGACATACAGTACATATATGCAGTCGTAAACTTGAATAGTTGTTTGCATAGGTTGTAATGCAGTGACGAGCTGTGCAATATTTCTTTTTGTTTAGTAAAAGACTGGGCTCAGAAAATAAACAATACATTTTGTGTTCTTCATTCCTGTTCCTCATACCTGTTGGCACACTGGTTGGACTGAAATTAGTTAAAGATATTGATAAAAGTTACTTTGGGCATAGCTTTCAAAAACCTAATAATTGAATATCATTATGAAAAATAAAGTACAGTCTTCACTGATTTAATGTAATAGTTTGTACTTGTTATTCATTTCCTGCTCTAAATTAATCAAAAATATAAACGAAATTTGCTTGAAAAAATAATCTTTTTTTTTTACTTTGGTTGGTGATGGGGCCCACCCCTCATACTCCGTGCTTGATAGCAGATGCAACCAAATGGGATATCCTTGTGATGGGAGGAAAAAAGAATCCCATCATTGCATTCCCTTAGTGTCTTACGAGTCGACTAAAAGGGAGAATCCACTTACACATCAAATTCTTTTCTAATAACAACAAAATTTAGAAGAGGTGAGGACATGTTGGGCATATTAACTTTCTGAGGCAGGGCATTCTATGGAAAATATCCTCCCAATTGCGCTTGATTACACAAATGTTCAGTCACGCTGAGCGCTTTATATAACACAAGAGGGGGAGAAAAGATGCCGCACAGCACCAGGAAACATTGGCATGCCATAGCAAGAGTTCTAGCATCTATTTTATTTTGAAACAAACCCGCGGAAGTTGCAAGAAATTTTAACGTTGACCTGGAATATTGAGCATCCACTGGGCATTGTGTGATATGAAGTGATTCGGCCTTAAGTGGTTAAAGTCCTGCCACTTCATTTGTTTTGTTACAGCTGTGGATATCCTGTATTTTTAGTGCAATATGGCATCTTATTTTAAAAACAAATGTACTTTCCAGGATGGACTGAAATTAGCTAAAGAAATAGCAAAAATCCACTATGAAAACAAGGACATCCACCTTGCACGAGATGCTATGGAAACAGCTTTCAAGAAGTATCCATCGTATGTAACCCCTGAGGACGTTAACCTTATGCTAGAAGTCCTAATGCACCAACAAGAGTATCTTCGCTGTATCGAGATTCTCATTGCGCATGGAGATGTTCGTTTATTATATAAAGTAAGAATGTGTTTATCCTTGGTGGAGGGGAGAAAGTATTCCCTTCCCAAGTTTTTTCAGTCCTAAAGGGCAACTAAAAGCGATAGTGGAGCTGTGAGCTAGTAATCTTTCTCTTATTGAGTATCTTTTCATACCAAAATACAAATGGCAGAGGAGCAGGGCTGCACAGGTTACACTGAAACCCTTCTCTTAGGTTTTGCTTCAGTTATGGACATGTTGTTTAGTTTTCAGTAAAATTAATGAGATTTGACGGCTGGAATTTAGCAATGACTTGATCTTGTCCAGTATTTATCGTATGCAGAAACGTGTCAGCAAGTGAGTTTTTACAAGTAGAGAATAAAAAGGAGTATTACTTCATGTGGTGCTCTTCCTTTTTTTTTTTCTATAGTCATGGCTGCCCTGCTCATTCTGGTAGGAGAAGGTGGCAAGTATGGAAAGAAGAAGAATTTTTGAATTTTTTGTGATTGTATGAGCTGGTTAAGTAAAGTACTAAGAATCTTTCCCTCGTTGTTTTCTTTTAGCATATCAACTTAGAGAGGAGGTAAACACGGGATATTTCATAATATTATTATCTTTACCTCAGCACTGTGCATAGGTGAACAGAGATCTCATTTCAGTTCAGCTTAACTTTTAATTCTGTAAATTAATACTAAGTCGGTATATAATTTAGGCTATAAATGGAGAAACTGCATTTGTAAAATAGTTTTATTTCAGTTAAAATCTATATTTAATACAATTTCGTTTTATCCATGGAATTGGAGGAGAAAGAATACATCTGCAGTATTTCCTACAGGTCGTACATATCAACTAACAGAGATGGGAGAGTCTTGGGATGGCAGTAGCATTTTTTCTTATCACAGAACCAATAAAAAGGTTTAAGTCCGGTTGCCAGCTCTTTATTATGCAGTTGTGGCCACCTTACTGGCTTCAGCAGCATATGGCATTACACTGACAAATATATATATTTTCAATTAAGCAAAAACCGTTCTATGTAAATTAAATAGTCATTTCCTGTAATATAATCTAACAGAGGACACTCTTGTTAACCATTTATCACATATATTTAACCAGTGTTGGCTTTTGCATCATTGCCAGATAAGTATAAAGTAATTAATTATTAAAATGTACCGAATATCATGAAAAACATTGGAACATCTCCTAAGCAAGGTTGATAGATATATAGAATAAAATTTAGCTTGATTTTGACAAGTTTCTTATATGCATGTGCTATAAAATATAGTTTTGAGTCCTTTTATTAAACATTAAGGAGGAAGGTAATTATTTTGGTGGTTTTAAAGAAGGTTATCAGTTTTATTATGTTAATTCCTACTATTTATTACATTTAAACAGGATTTAACTGAAGAGCAGTTTCAAGAGTACAAACTTGAGGATCAGTTATCAGTGGCCACAGAATGTTTTGTGCCCTTGGATCTCTTAATTGACCTCCGTACTAAGTTGACTGTTGCTCTCATTCATGTTAAGGCTTTTGAAATATCAGCTCCTTTAGTCGAGCTCTTGATGAAGTAAGTATAACTTGACATGCGTCTATTGCATAGAGGAAAAATAAGTTCAGTATTTCTTGATATTTTGAAATAATAGAATTGAAGACCAGCAACTGATCCCTTTTTCAGTGTGTTTACATGCAGCAAGAGTTACCCCATTTCACAGACATACAATTGTTTTCCATATTTATCATAAGAGATCAAATGACACACATGTTTTTCATTTCCACATCCTCTCTATGAAAGTAGCTGCTTCTTCGACATTACCTAGAATTTAGACTGTTTTATGTTGCAAGGCATGAGAGCTCTGTCTCTTGATGTGCTGTAGCTTCAACTGTCTTCATATGCTATTACTTTAGCTTGACAACCGTCCTTCGTGATCTCGGTGACTATAATACTTCCCTTCTGACCAGGAGGTTTCAGTATCAACTCTCCAAAGTGACTGGTATGGCTTATCTTTTTATCAGGTCTGAGGTTAGAAAGGGCATTAACTCAGGGTAATGGTCACACTTGCCAAAACCAAAGTCCTTTGCAGGAAGACGACATCTTAGCCCATAGTAGAAAAGGGGGTTCATGACATAAAACGGATCACATCCGATCACTTGGTAATGATTAGGAGAGGATAGTACCATCCTTAGTGTGTTAGCCTCTGTAAGGTCAGAAGCTACTGTTAGTACATCACTTAATATATGGAGATTATGACAGAACAGAAGTTTCATGGGCATTAACGCTGTTAATGGCCAAATTATCATTTCAGTGAATCAGAAGAAGAATTTGGTGACTTGTACTTGGATATTGCTGAGGCTTATATGAGTGCTGATTACCACGAAGCTGCACTGCCGTTGCTGCGACCTCTGATAACTTCAAAACAGTACAATGTGGCAGCAGTTTGGCTTCAGTACGGAGAATGTCTTGCAGCTATTGATCAGATGGAAGAAGCAGCTGAAGCTTACAGTCAGGTAAAATGAAAATTTTAATCCATTTGCATGGAAGGGAATATGTATTTATAAAAATTGATGAAAAAATTTAATTTTCTCTTAACCAAATGTAACCCTGTGGATCTTGTAGTATTCATGTGGTATCTTAGAAGGCAGGCTACTAATGTTCCCTTCGTATATTTGTAGAATTGTATTTACAATTAGCTCTGCTTAGTCCCCAGTTTATAATTTCGGGAAATTGGACAGTGCCAACAAAGCTGAGAATGCCAGTTGTTTATTTTTCACGTTTTACATTTAATTTTTTAAAGGCCCATTTCATTCGTAGTGTTTTGGTAAAATTCAATTATTGATGGTAAGTCACAACTAGAAACTTGGCCAAAATGGGCACTCACAGGCACACAGTTGTAATGAGGAGTAGCGTAATTGTATATTTCAAGATGTTCTATTCGCTGAGTGAGCTCACGTTTTGGAAACGAAATAAAATTTCCATTTTCAGGTTGTTCAGTTAGCACCACAACACGCTGAAGCACGGTTGACGCTCTCCTCCATTCAGCAGTCCTTGGGGAAACTGGATGAAGCTCTCCTTATACTGAATCAGGAGAGCGATAAAGAGCCACTGGATTCCCAACTGCTGTATCAGCGATGCAAAATACTCTTAGACCAGGATCTTATTGATGATTTTATCAATGCAGCAAAGCTACTTTTCCGCAGACATTTTATACATATACGGTTTGTATATCGATATATTTATAGGTACAGTAACCCCTCGCTATATCACGGTTCACCTATCGTTAATTCAGTGCATCGCAGTTTTTTTTTTCTGGGTATATGCAAAAATATTAAAATATTAAAAAAATAAAAATGTTCAGTATTTTCATTATTTTATTGAATTTTTTTTTTCATTATTTTATTCATAAAAAAATGTATTTCCCAGCCTAAGTTTAATAAAACAGTAAGAAATAGTAAAAAAAACATAAATTTGAACATGTAACTCTGCACCATAGAAAGTACGATACCGGTATCAGCGATTCAGAAAACGCAAAGGGTCGCACCTACGTGAGATAACATATATTAAAATTTCCAGTAGTTTCATTATTTTATTGATAAAAAAAGTATTTCTTAGCCTAAGAATAATAAAACTGTAAAAAATTGTAAAAAACATAAATACTCACAGTATTGCACCATGTAAAATACGATACCGGTATCTGCGTTTCGGAAAACGAAATGGGTCGCACCTACGTGAGCTAGTACATACTGAAATTTTCATTATTTTATTGATGAATAAAAGTATTTCCTAGGCTAAGAGTAATAAAACAGTAAAAAATAGTAAAAACATAAATTTAAACGTATAACTCACAGTATTGCACCATGTGAAATACTGTACGATAGCGTACACTGTATTGGCGCCTCGGAAAATGCAAAGGCTCGCACCTACGTGAGATAGTTCATGGAATGCTATTGGCTGAAAGGGTGGGAAACGACAAATCACATAATTGTTTTTTTGTATGTTCTGAATCATGGGGTCTGATTGGCTTTTTGACTGAAGCTTGGTTCTCCCACCCTCTTCCACTGTCTCGCCTCACTCGTTCAGTCTGACTCACATGTGCGGCGTTCGCGTATTGCTTTTTAATATGTTGTGCTTGTGATTTTTTTTACTCACGTATTTCAACCTTTGCAATGCCTCACAAGCGTCCTTCATCGTCTAAGGCTTCTGGTAGTGAGCCTAAGCGGCATAGGAAGATGTTAACCATAACAGATAAGGTGAAACTGTTAGATATGCTGAAAGAAGGAAGAAGGTTTG
This sequence comes from Halocaridina rubra, assembly GCA_037179515.1. Lineage (NCBI taxonomy): Eukaryota > Metazoa > Arthropoda > Malacostraca > Decapoda > Atyidae > Halocaridina > Halocaridina rubra. The sequence continues at coordinate 81,361 of JAXCGZ010009507.1, forward strand.
CGGATGTCGGCTGCCATTTTGGGCTCAATGAATCTACTGTTCGCTACATCAAAAAGGATGGGGCAAATACCAGGAAAACAGCGACTATTTCATTTAGTAAATCAGCGAAGAGGGTCGTAACACTCCTTATTAAGATAATAGTGTGGATGGAATCTGCTTTGGCCCTGTGGATTGCTGATTGCAGAAAGAAGAACATCAGCATTTACACCAATATCATACAAACAGAGGTGAAGAAGCTGTACGAGACATTCGCTGCAAACGAACCCGACGACGACAGTGGTGACCGTGAGGAGGAGGAGAGAGAAGAAAATATCGACGACCCACAACCAGGACCCTCCAGCTATTCTCCACTGAGGAAACAATCGTTTGTTGCAAGCAAGGGATGGTTCGCCAAATTTCAAAAGCGCTTTGGCCTAAAGAGCGTTTCGGTTTATGGCGAAGCTGCCTCTGCAGATACAGCTGCAGCAGAAGATTACAACAACTTCAAAAAAATTATCGCCGAAGGGAAAATGCTCCTGATCAAGTGTTCAACATGGATGAGACTGGGTTATTTTGGAAGAGAATGCCGTCTCGCACTTTTCTCTTCAAGGAAGAAGCTAAAGCCCCGGGATGTAAAGCACACATAGACCGCATTACCTTCATCATGTGTGGGAATGCTGCGGGCTTCATGTTAAAGCCCAGGCTTATCTACAAGTCAAAGAACCCTAGGACTTTTAAGAATAAAAACAAGAATCTGCTGCCAGTGTATTGGATGCATAACCCTAAGGCCTGGATCATGAAAAGCCTCACATCGGACTGGTTTCACCAATGCTTTATCCCACAGGTCAAAATTTATCTTGCGGAAAAAGACCTTGAATTTAAAGTCCTTCTTTTGATGGATAATGCTGGTGGCCATGCAACTAATCTCGAATATGACGGTGTTCAAGTAGAGTTCCTGCCACCGAATACGACGTCACTGATGCAGCCTATGGATCTAGGCGTTATTCGTGGGTTCAAGGCCCTCTACACACGAAATGCCCTGGCAAACCTGGTTGAAGCCATGGATGAGAACAAAGAATTCTCACTGAAGACTTACTGGCGTAATTACACGATTGCTACGTGCCTTCAAAATATTCAGAATGCAATTAAAGAGATGAAGCCGGCCGCAATCAATGCCAGCTGGAAGCAATTGTGGCCTGAAGTCATCTACGACTACAAGGGATTCGCCCCTGATGAAGTCCATAAATCGGCAGTTGCAAAAGCTGTGAAGTTGACTGCATTTCTAGGAGGAGAAGGCTTTAAAGATATGAATCACGAAGACGTGAATGAACTGATTGACTGCCAATCGCAGCCTTTGACTAATGAAGACTTGGAAGAAATGACAAAATCAGCAAGCGAAGAAGAGGAAGAACAACCAGAGGAAACGCACGAAGAAATTGAAGAACCTGGCCTTATACTCGAACGTCTGGCAGCCATGTATGAACAAGTGAAAGCATTCCAACAACTCTCACAAGAACATGATGATAAAATGTTTCGTTTGGTGACCTTCTGTAATCTTCTCAGCGATGCCATGATTCCTTACAAGACCATCTTCCAACAAAAGAAGAAACAGCGATAGCATCTCCCCATTACCATGCTCTTCGCTCGCAAAAAGCAGCCGTAAAGCTGTTATTGGCTGCGGAATAATTTCCTATGGAGTCTACAAACATCATTATCACCTCATTCACGGTAAGTTTACTTATCACGTTCATATAAATTTATGCTTGCATGCTGTTATTTATAAAGTAAAGGGTGGTTTTTTAACAGTGCAGGGAGGGTTTATACAGTAAACGTAAAAATAATTGTAAAATACCTATGTATATGAGTATGTCATGTCATCATCACCTCATTCACGGTAAGTTTACCTATCACTTTCATATAAATTTACACTTGCACGCTGTTATTAATAAAGTAAAGGGTGGTTTGTTAACAGTACAGGGCAGGTTTATACAGTAAACGTAAAAATAAATGTAAATTGCCTATGTACATATAGGGTGATCCTACTTCGCGGAAATTCACCTATCGCGGTCGGTCCCGGAACCGAACCCCCGCGATAAACAAGGGGTTACTGTACATATTATGTAGTTGCATGATGAAACATTGAGATATTATGTAAAACATTTTTGAATAGAAAAAAAAGGATACAGGAAATCTATTCTTCATGTCCTGGCTAAGACTCATGAAGTCATTGTTTCAGCTGCATTATCTATCATCCTGCGAAGCTTCACTGTACTAGAATTTCCATTAGGATAAAATTTTTGAATATATTTAAGTGGAGATTAAATACCTTGGCCAACATATATGTCCTCTTTAGAATAGCATTGCTTAATATACTTTAGTAGAGATAAAATACCTTGGCCAGCACATTTGGCTTCTTTCTGTGTACAGGAATATCTTGCCCTCCTTTGTTAACATGTTCCAAAAGACTTGACTTAAATCAGAATATGACATAATGAGAAAATACAATTTATGGCCGACCTAAACCCCCTATAAACCCTGTTTAAGAAACCTCATAAAGTCACCAACACCATAACATCGTTCGAAAGTTCAGCATTTTAATTTTCTTTTCAATATGCATACAGTACAGTATGCATTTTAATGCTAATGTAAGGAAAAAACCCAATGTTGATCAGCTTGTAGGAAGAAAAGGACAAAATCACAGTTGCAAATGTTGATAGCTTAGGATCTTCATGTTGACTGTCGATGTCTTGCAAGAACCTTTTGAGAGAGCCTTGAGTGGTCATACTGATTTTTACTTCAAGAATGAGCCTATATGGTAGAATATCTTCGTGAACTGCTCCATAATATTTGTAAAGCCTTGAGCATTGGGTTCCATCTCCTTGAAAAATGCAAGCACATTCTAGAAGTGCGCCAAGGTCTGTCACAGTTTTCTAATGATGAAGTGTAGCAGTTCTCACTCTAGCTCCTTCTTTTCTTTTTGACGTTCTTGTTCATGAAGTTCCATTGACTCCTCATTCGTCAGGCACTCCTTGTCTGCCTCAACTAATGAGACGAAATCCCTCTCCTCCAACTCCAATTGCAGTTCATCACTCAGATTCACCAAGTCTTTGTTCTTGACCACCTCGTTAGAGACCTTGGAATCGTAAACAAATAAGATAGTATTTTATTGCCAGCAACTTCTATATTCAGCTCAGCCTTGTAGATGTAGTCATCTTTTCAAAAGTCATGGACTGTGACGCCATTGCAGCTACAGCCTGTCTAAGTGTATGCCTAAGGTAGTAGCACTTGAAGATTGCAGTGATACCCTGGTCCATTGGTTGCAAGAGAAAAGAGATGTTGAGGAGTAGGAAAATGACGGTGATATTCAGACAAAAATTAACAAGGTTTTGAGAGTGGCCAGGAGTGTTGTCTAAAATATAAAGGATTTTAAAAAGGAATCCCTTGCCCTTACAGCACTTCTCCAATGCTGGTACAAAGTGATTGAAGAAATAATCCTCAAAAATTATGGTAGTTATCCAAGCCTTGGGATTTCTGTACGTGATACAGCAGCACCAGCTTTTCCTTAAAATTGCTTGAACAATTGCCTTCCAACAAAATAAGCGAATATATCTTTTAGCGACCATAAAGACTGGCATAGCCATCTTCCTATTGGCTGTGAATGAAAAGCTTGGAATTACAATCCAGGAAAAACTGATTTCATCCATTTTAAATAGTTTTTCTGGAAACGCCGTTGTCCTCAATAATCTTTGCCAAGGTCGTTGGAAACTTGGATACTGCTAATTTGTCAGCCAATGCACTTCATCTTGGATCCTAACGTGAAGATAATTCACTAGTTGAACTGCATAAATCAGCTGAAACTTGCCTTGAATTCTGCATCTCTCTCTTTGCAATATGCCTTTTTTGAGGTCTTCATACAAAGACAGCACATTTTCTTCAATCAACTGCTGGCTTAAGGGGATATGCTGACTAGTCTGTCATTCAATCCAAAGATAAAGAAGATATTCCATTTCTTTGAAGATCTTGCCTCTTGTTGATGATAGCGATCCTCATTGCCAGAGGATCATCACAGATCTGGTTTTAAATCCATTCCCTATCTTGAATGATCATTGATATAATCGTGCGACTCAAGCCAAAGGCTTAAGCAATGGTGGTGATGACTTCACCCTTTTCATATTATGTTTTCATAGCCATCATCCATAAATGTATCATGATGCTTAGTAGCACCAGCTTTAGCAATTGAAACTTTTTTAGGAGACAAATTAACAATGAACCACAAAGTTGATACAAATGAGAGACTCAAATATATTAATAAACTCACAATTGCTAGGTTGAATTACTGGTACCAAATAACAGGGAGGTGATAGGGAGTATGTTTGTGGAGATAAAGATAGATGTACTTGCATTGAGTGAAACTAAGATAAAAGGGAATAGTGAGAAGACATTTGGGAGAGTGGTAGGTAGGGTGTCTGGATATGAGAAGGGGAGAAGAAGAGAGGGAGTGGCTCTGTTAGTAAGTAAAGAGGTGAGCAAGTGTGTGGTAGAATGGAAGAAAGTATCTTCTCAAATAATAGTGGCTAAACTGAGGCTGGGATGCGAGGCTTGGGTGTTTGTGAGCACATATGGCCTTGGCAGTGAAAGAAGTGAGAAAGAAACAGAAATTTTGGATGAAAGTGATCGAGTGTGTGGAAGACTTGCGAATGATTGTGAATGTGGTGTTGATGGGACATTTGAATGCTAGAATAGGGAATGAGCCAGTGGATGGTGTAATTGGGAAGTATGGAATACCTGGTAGGAATGAGAGTGGAGAGAAAATAATAGAAATGTGCACTGAGAGAGAGATGTTGATTGCTAATACTGTATTTAAAAAGAAGGTTGTGCACAAGTATACATGGGTCAGAGTGGATAATGGACGAGTAGTTGACAGAGCATTAATGGATTATGTTGTGAACAGGAGGGTGATTGGAAGAGTAATGGGTGTGAATGTACTGAGAGGAGCTAGTGGTGGAGTATCTGATCATTAATTAGTTGAAAGTAGAGTGAGAGTGGGAGAAAAGTGGAGAAAGAGGAGAATCGATAGAGGAAAAGAGGTGCTAAAAGTGAATGAATTTTATAAGAAAGAGAAAGACTGTGAGTATAAGGCTAGTGTGAGAAATGTGTGGAATGTAGTGAGAGAGAAAGTGGAGGAGGGAGTGGAAGAAGAATGGGGCTGTTTCAAGGAGGAAGGTATGAAGTGTGCTGAGACAGTGTGCGGAACGAGACTAACTGGTGGAAGTAAAAGGAAAGGTAGTAAATGGTGGAATGAGCAGGTGAGTGCAGTAGTGGCTGAAAAGATGCTGGCTTATGAGGGATGGTTGAAGGTAGGTAATGTAGAGATGTTTGAATGGTACTGTGCAAAGAGGAGGTTAGCGAAGCACGTGGTGAGGGAGGCAAAGAGAGAAGCGGATGTGAGGTGGGGCAGATGCTTGTCTGAGAATTTTGAAAGGAATAAAAAGATGTTTTGGAAGGAAGTGAAATTTTGAGGAAAGGTGAATGTGGTAGAGAGGAAAGGGTGAAAGGAGCAGATGGGCAATTGTTAGTGGATGAAATAAAGGTGAGAGAGGGATGGGCTGATTATTTCAAGAACTTGCTAAATGAGGAAGATGATAGAGTGGCAGAGATTGTGACTGTGTGAAACGAATGGAGAATGTCAATGTTAGGAGATGAGAATGATAGAGAAATAACAAAAGAGTAGGTACGTTTGGCATTGAGAGCAACGAAAGCAGGTAAAGCACCAGGGATAAATGGGTGTCAAGCTAAGTGCTTGTAAAAAGGTGGGGAGGCTTTAGTAGAATGGATGGTTAGGTTCTTGAATGTATGCTTCAGGAAAGGGAGGGTCCCAGTTGACTGGAGGAGTGCATGTGTAGTTCCACTTTACAAAGGGAAGGGAGATAAGTATGAGAGTAGTAGTTTTAGAGGAATTAATTGGTTGAGTGTAGTAGGTAATGTATATGGAGGAGTGTTAATCGAGAGAATTAGGAAAGGTACTGAGAGATTGATTGGGGAACAACAATTTGGGTTCAGGAGAGGAAGAGGATGTGTGGATCAGGTGTTTGCAGTAAGACAGATGTGTGAGAAGTTCTTGGAAAAAATTAGGGACACTTTTGGGGCTTTTATGGACTTAGAGAAAGCGTATGATAGGGTAGATAGAGAAGGGTTGTGGAGGGTGTTGCGACTGTATGGAATAAGTTGAAATTTGATGAATGCGGTGAAGAGTTTTTACATGAATAGTAGAGCATTCGTGAGAGTTGGGAATGGTATGAGTGATTGGTTTGAGGAGAATGTAGTGTTACGTCAAGAATGTGTAATGTTGCCATGGTTGTTTAATGTGTATATGGATGGAGTGGTAAGGGAAGTAAATGAAAGAGTATTAGACAGAGGCTTGGAACTAGTGGGTGAGGATGGAAGGTTGTGGAAATTGAATCAGTTGCTATTTGCAGATGATACTGTACTGATGGCTGATACTAAGAATGAATTGAATCATTTGGTGACTGAGTTTATTAGTGTGTGTGAAAGAAGGAAGTTGCGGGTGAATACTGTATTGGAAAAAGTAGTCATGAGATACACGAGGAGTGTTAATGTTGGCAGATTGAATGTAGGAGTGAATGGAGAGTTGCTTGAAGAAGTTGAGATTTTTAAGTATCTGAGGTTGCATGAATCAAGCAGTGGACTAGTGGATATAGGGGTAAATCACAGAGTGAAGAAGCAAGTAAATGTCTAGGTGGGTGGAAAGGTGTAATGAGATATAGATATATAGATATTTGGGAATTAATGCAAAGAGAAGTCACCGTGGCTCAAGCGGTAGCGTTCGGACTTTGAGGCGTCAGGTGGAGGGTTTGCGCCCAGCCACGGTCTGAGGTTAGCAAGGGCATGCACTCAGGGTAACGATTACATCTGCCAAAACAAGTCTTTCTCAAGAAGGCGACCTTCCTAGCCCTTGGTTGAAAAGGGAGTAGCCCTTGGTTGAAAAGGGAGTCCGTGATGTAAAACATGCTTTAATGCAAAGAGAAGTATATATGAAGGTGTGATTGTGCCGACAGCATTGTTTGGAGCAGAGACTTGGAATGCAAGAGAGGATAAAAGGTATATGTTGAATGTAATGGAGATGATGTGTTTGAGAGGTATGATTGCTGTATCTAGAATAGATAGAGTAAGAAATGAGGATGTCAAGCAGAGAACGGGTGTTGGAATGAAGCTGTCAAATAGTTTAGATCAAAGAGAGTTGAGTTGGTATGGACACATGGAAAGGATGAGTGATGAACGAATATTGAAGAGAGTGTGTTGATACAAATGACACTAGTAATACTGTACATAATTTACGTAATATTTTTACCATATTTTACCATATTATGCTTTTAATATTATATTATTTTATATATTTAAGTTTTTTTTTCCATATTGTGCTTCCTTTAGGTGCTTTATGTACGATAAAAATGTACAGCTCATACTATGCTTTAATATTATTTTACGCATTATTATATATTTTTAGGTGGTCTTTTATTGTTTTTAGGTGATTTGTGAGCATTATGGGTTTGTAATGTATTGTTTCAGACTGACATAAAGTTGCGTAAAGTGACGTATTTTTAATATTTCTCCTTTTACTATCAATAATAAGGACCATTGTAAAATCGTGATTGACATAAGCAGAAATTTAAGGCAAAGTATCACTGTTATATGGAATTTTGTCATTATTATTATTGACTTTATAGAAATTCCACTATCTTTTTTTTTTTTTTTAAAGATTAATACATCTTTTCTCTTGCTTGAGCTCCTGATACACTTTATTGCACTATATTTGTTGGTGCACTCACAAAATCTGCTTTATTGGCAAAGGTTAGGTGAAACTATAAAGCCATTACTCCCCTTTGCACCCTTGACATAACAGGGTGAAAATTTCATCTTTTATCTACAGCACAAGAAGCTCCATTGCAAGTCATTTAGCATGGTAGAATAGTGTTGAAACCATGGAAGCTCCCGGTTATTATGTGTTCCTTATACTGCCTTATCTGGCAGAGGTTAAGAAATAACAAAAGCCACTACATTGTTTCACATCCTGAACATGACAAACTATATATTGCTGTTTTATCCACAGCACAAGAAAACTTGACTAGTGTCTAGCTTGCCTATGACATGGTAGACTAATCATTTAGATCATCAAGCCTTAGTGTGTGTTGTTATAATAAAAAAATTCAGCATGGCTTGCAACCCTTTGGATTTGTTGCTCTTTAGCAGATGCAGTCAGCACGAATGCTCTCCTATTTGCCAGCTTTTTTTAATTTGGGAATACGTATAGTTGGATGAAGTACAATAGGTAGATGATTTAATAGATATATGTGAATTTATTTGGGGAGTATACAAAAGAAATGTAAATGAAATTAAAATGTTTACAAACCTTAAACTCTACCATCTATTCCAGAGACCGTGATGAAGCAGAGGCCATGCTTAGTAATAAGAAACTGAGCAACAAGTACGAGGCAATAAGGGATCTGCGTAAATCAAAAGGTGAAAACCTTGAAGATAACAGTCCGGCTTACACAGGCCCAGATGTTCCTCTCGAGGAACAGTGGGACCTCTTTGTCACAATGTGTAATATTTTACATGAAAAAGGAAGGTGAGTTGAATTGCTGTGTATCACAAAATATTTTGCAATGTCTAAAATAGTTTTGTATAAAATGAGTTTTCATGGCCTTTGGTCTCCTGAGTGCATTAAATTGACTCCATTATATTTTACTATTTTGCACCACTTATTAAACGTTTCTTTTGCATACATGCACTTATTACATGGATTGTGGATAAAAGCTTAAAGTATTGATTATCTGGAAGATGAATTAAATATAATAGAACAACATTTATGAATCTCTAAGCTAATGAAAATATCTCATATTGGTATACACTACTTCTCCTTTGAACATATAATTTTTTTTATTAATTTTTCAAAAACTGTGAAAGCCAGCATAAATTTTAAGATATTAATGAACATTGTTTTTATGGACTTTTATTTTGCAGATTTGAGGAATTGGAGAGGATGACGTTCAGTGCTCTTGGTTCCAAAGAATTCATGAAAGATAAAGAACGTGCCAGAGAGATTGATTTCATGTGTCTATTAGCATGCATTTACAATGACAGTTCGTACTTTGCATATAACATTATGCGTGAACTCGTGACCAAGAATCCCGAGAATGAGAGGTGTTGGAATCTACTCAATTTGATCATCTCTAAAGCTGATGACTTCCGACATAATCGATTTCTCCTTAGACTCACACATAAGCATCCTGATTTGGTTGCTCTGGGTTTGCTGAATGGCCACAATTGCTTAGTGGCTGGAACGTACAAATATTCCCTAGCAGAGTACATGCAAGCATTCAAGCAGGATCCCAGTAATCCCCTCATTCCACTCATGCTGGGCTTGACTTTCACACACATGGCATGCCAAAAATTTAGTGGAAAGAAGCATTCCTTGGTTGCACAAGCATGTGCTTTCCTTAACACTTATGTAGAAATGAGAGGAGAATGTCAGGAATCAATGTATAATATGGGACGGGCTTTCCACCAGTTAAATTTACTTCCCCAAGCCATTTATTACTACAAAAAAGCTCTTGCATGTCTTGTCCCTCAATCACTACCTGAAGGACCTATGCTTGACTTGACTAGGGAAACTGCATTTAATTTGTCGCTAATATATCAAAATAGTGGTTCTACAAACTTGGCTAGAATGTACATGTATAAATACATACAGGTGTAAACAGAAGAGAAGAAGGTTGTCTGAAATATTGTGTACTATGCATTGTCGTATGGATCTACAAGACTGATATTGCATAGGATGTCAGCTAGAGAGTACAAATATTGTAATATGAAGTACGGATTCAAATTGAAATAAAGTTTCTGTGTTTATATAAATTGTGGTCTTTTCATTTCTGAAACCATGAAAATCCGTAGCATTTTTAGAGTTAAATGTATCACCTAAAGAGTTCAATTATTTCTATGGCTTTGTAATGACTTTTCTTCACTATGTAAGCACAACCTTTTTATGTTCTCTGCTATTGAAACAAAAATGGTATTGTACCCTAAATTCATTCCTCTAAAGCAGATTCCAGGTATTTCACTTAAAGACAGCTTCTCATTGCATATGTATTTGGAAAGACAGACTTATACCTTCCTGTTTTCTAAATGTTGTAGGAGGCAAATAAATAGTATAGAAAAGTGGTGAGCAAGCAAGCCTGCCTTCCATGAGTATTTTTTATATCTGCAAAACATTTGAGCAGTTCCTTAGAAACTGCTGCTACTTCATTCTTCTGTTATATATGTGGCCACCCTGTTGGTATCCTTGCTAAACATGGAGCAGTCAGCATTACATTTATTGTGTATATCAGCAGAATGTGTACGAAAATCAGTGCAGCTATGCATACACTAACGTCTGAGTTACGTGCCAAAAAGGGGTACATTTAATGATATGGTCGGGTAAAGTTCCTTATGCTGTACATAAGGAAACCGATGTAAAATACTGTATGCATTACCTCTACGGTACTGCTTAAATAGTCTGATTACTGTACAGTTTTGCATGCAAACAGAAACATAACCCTTTACTGCATATTATGATGATGCAATATTAATAATTATAATAATATTAATAATAATAATAATAATTATACAGTACTGTACTGTAATAACAAATATCCAAAGAACTTATTTTTTAAATAAAGATTTTAGCATTATATTAGCTTTAGCAAAAATTAATTGCACTTTATTTAATTCGTACTGTACTCACCATAAATGGGGCTGTAATATATACCCACCTTTGTAGAGGGGTGAGTGGATCTGGAGGTTGATATTAAAGATATGAAGTTAGTTTGAAAATTTGAGCTATGTGGAGGGAAATAAAAAAAAAAAAAAATATATATATATATATATATATATATATATATATATATATATATATATATATATATATATATATATATATATATATATATATATATAACACACAGGGGGTTCCCACTTTACGTCAGGGTTACGTTCCTGACAGCTGACTTAAGTGGGAACACTCCTATAATTCAAACATAGGTCTGAGGAGACTGGGGCAGGTGAGTCCAGAGACGCAAAAGAATATATAGTACAGAATCTATAGGAAAATATTCCAAGTTCATATTATAAGATATTAAAATAGTAAAACTACACTACATGTATACAGTATTGTAAACCTTTACATGTGTAACCTAACCATAAAAATATTAAGGTACACTTCAGTACAATATGTATACAAAACTGCGGTAAAATATTGCTTACCTTTACTCGTGTGGTTGGCTTGCATAAAGAGGGAGAGATAGACTTATAAAGAGGAAGCTGGAGAGGCAGGTGTTAAGGAGACTGGGCTAGGTGAGTCTGGAGAGGCAAAAGAACATTCGGTGCATAATCCACAGAAAAATAATCTAGGTTCTTATTGTAAGATATGAAAAGAGTAAAACTACACTACATGTATATGATATTGTAAACCTTTACTTTGTAACCTAAACATAAAAATATTAAAGTGCACTACAGTAAAGTATGTCTATAGAACTGTACAGTACAGTATTGCTTAGCTTTAGCCAGATTCATCCATATTAAATACTTGTTCACCACAGTAACCGCCCTCCCTATTTATTTCTCCTAACAAATTAGGAAACCCACTTGCTGCTGCCTCATTACCACTAGTAGCTTCACCTTGCACCCTTAGGTTATGGAAATTAGCACGAACCTTAACAATTAAACCAACCCCTACTGGCCACGAACTTTTCAATTTCACTCCCTTCCCCATTTTCTCTTTTCAAGGCTTCGAACAATATTTTAGCCTTTTCCTGTATTGCCACGAGGCTTATTCTATCTCTCATGATGATGGACACGGTCGTACGGGCTAATCCGAGTGCGCGGCCTATGGTCGTAATACTTTCTCCCTTTTCAGAGCGTTTGACTATTTCAACTTTCATTTCCCTGGTGATGACTTTTCTTTTCTTCATAGCACTGCCATCAGAACTATCACCACTACGCATGGACACATAGTAATGTAAGGAATGAACAAATGAGAGAGCAGACGAACACAAGGCACAATATGGCTGGTGAGAGTAAACTGAGCAGAGGTTTTTCTTCTTATTCTTCTAATGCCGCATGACGCCGTATTTTACATGATGCTCAGTAAACTTTTTCCCAGAAAAGCTTATTTATGGCTTTATGTTTGGTATTTTATTATTTTCAAAAAATATAAACAAATACATAAATCAATAAATATAGTCATTAGCTTGATATATAGAAATACAGCTGTGCTGCTACTGATGCCTATCCTATCCCATTAGAAAAAGAAAAAGAAGCAAGGGTTCTTCTAATGCCACATGATGCAGTATTCTTACATGACGCTCAACAAACTTTTTCGCATAATATCATATTTATGCCTACATATATTTTTTAGTTTTTAGTTCTATATAATCCTTCAATATAACCAAATACATAAACACATAAATAAATAAAGCCATTAACTTTATACATACAAATACAGCTGTGCTGCTAGCTGTGTATTCATCCGCCATGCTCACAAACTGTTCAGCACGCATGGTTTGAATTTACCACACCAGCCAGATGGGTAGAAAAATTAAGTTATTAATAAATTGTTAATTATTTATTGGCCTCCAACGTAAAATCAAAACGACTTTATACGAAACGACATTCTATGGGGACCCCTTGTGTATGTGTATATACAGTCACCTCACTTTTTATGCATGTTTATAATACGCAAAATTGGAACAGCACATCATGAAAATAATAGTAAAAAAATACAATATGCACGAGCTACACACGCACTTGAGAAAAAGAGAAAAAATGGTTCAGTTTAGTAACTAAAGTGACCGTCCCTGTGGCAGTTTCCCACCATGCTGCCATGTGCTCCAGTCTCTCTTCACCCAGTATTAAAGCCAACAACAACCAGGGGTTTGCTCTCCCCCTTCCTCCTCCTTTTCTTTTCCCTCTCCTACTGCTTAAGTCACCTCCTCACTGCCACCTCCTCCTTCCCCTACCGCTTATGTCATCTTTGTTTACGTTTGCAGATAGGGGTTCATTCTCAGGGTGCGTTAATTTTTTTTTGCTGTACAGTATTTATTTGTAAATCTGTATATTTTTTACACTGTAAACTATTTGTACATTAATATAAATATTTACAGGTCTTTCAGCTTTGCTATGTACTTATAAAATATGTATTACTTATCTCATATCATTAGCATAGTGTGTTTATGTAGGATTGTGGAACATATATATGCCTATTGGAAAATGACAGGTTACATTGCACGAATTTTGCATTACCAGTGCCTTTTGAGAACCTATCCTCACGTTTTTCCAAGTTTTCATTAGTAAATACAGATAAGAAATATTCATTTAAACATGTGCATATTTCTTTATCATCATTTGTGAAATGACCGTTGGCTACTCCAACTGGTCCTACTTTTAACCCCTAGAGGGCCAGGAAGGAAGAGTAAGGGAAACTAGACAAAAACAAATTTTATTTTTTTTATTTTTTTTTTTAGCCTTTGTCGTAAACTCGAAACAACGTAAGTCGAAACAATGTTATATGAGGACTCCTTGTATATATACATATATATGGAGCGAGGGGACTGGGAATCCTCTCCTCTGTATTTGCTTCCCACAGTAGTCAAAGTATTCTTTTTCACTCAGCCACCCACCTTATAAGGGGGGATATGGCTTTGGGTTATATATATATATATATATATATATATATATATATATATATATATATATATATATATATATATATATATATATATATATATATATATATATATATATATATATATATATATATATATATATACAGTAACCCCTTGTTTATCGTGGGGGTTCAGTTCCGGTACCGGCTGTGATAGGTGAATTTCCGCAAAGTAGGAACACCTAATTTTTTTTTTTTTAAAGATGATTGTGACACCAGGACGGGCCAAAAAATTATAAAATAAAACAGCCTTTATCAGGCTGTAAAGAGAAACAGAGATGGAGAGCGTAATGACCTGTCAGATGTGAAGGGATTATAAAAGATGTGTAATGAATATCAAATTCTCTGCTGGGTTTCAATATACCTCTGCATTACTTTCATGATGTCTATTCCAAAAATTCTCCTTTGATCTTATTATTATTATTATTATTATTATTATTATTATTATTATTATTATTACCATTATTATCATTATTATTATTATTATTATTATTATTATTATTATTATTATTATTATTATTATTATTACGAATTTGTAATTAAGCCATTATTTTTACAGTAAATAATCTAGTTTTGGTTGAATGAACAAGAGTTAATTAAAGATGTCTCTCTCTCTCTCTCTCTCTCTCTCTCTCTCTCTCTCTCTCTCTCTCTCTCTCTCTCTATTCTACCCAAGCCCCCACACTCTCTTTGTCCCAGCCAACTAGGGAGGGGCACTGTGCACAGTTATCAAAGTAAATAAACCAACAGACGTACAAACAATGATGAGCCCTTACTACTACTACTACTACTACTACTACTACTACTACTACTACTACTACTACTACTACTACTACTACTACTACTACTACTACTACTACTACTACTACTACTACTACTACTACTACTACTACTACTACTACTACTACTACTACTACTACTACTACTACTACTACTACTACTACTACTACTACTACTACTACTACTACTACTACTACTACTACTACTACTACTACTACTACTACTACTACTACTACTACTACTACTACTACTACTACTACTACTACTACTACTACTACTACTACTACTACTACTACTACTACTACTACTACTACTACTACTACTACTACTACTACTACTACTACTACTACTACTACTACTACTACTACTACTACTACTACTACTACTACTACTACTACTACTACTACTACTACTACTACTACTACTACTACTACTACTACTACTACTACTACTACTACTACTAATAATAATAATAATAATAATAATAATAATAATAAGATCTAAGGAAAATTTTTGGAATAGACATCATGAAAGTAATGCAGAGGTATATTAAAACCCAGCAGAGAACTGGATATTCATTACACATCTTTTATAATCCCTTCACATCTGACAGGCCATTACACTCTCCATCTCTGTTTCTCATTACAGCCTGATAAAGGCTGTTTTATTTTATCATTTTTTGGCCCGCCCTGGTGTCACATTAATCCTTAATAATAGTAATAATAATAATAATAATTTTTACTTATTTATTCTCTTTATTTATATTATTTTTTGGCAAATAAATCCGCTATGCACTGAATTCATGATAGTTGAACCGCGATATAGCGAGGGATTACTGTATATATATATATATATATATATATATATATATATATATATATATATATATATATATATATATATATATAATATATAGTGCTCCCTTGTTTATTGTGGGGGTTTGGTTCCGGGACCGGCCCCGATAGGTGAAAATCTGCGAAGTAGGAGCACAATATATACATAGGTATTTTACATTTATTTTTACTTTTACTGTATAAACCCTCCCTGCAATGTTAACAAACCACCTTTACTTGATTAATAACAGTGTGCAAGCATAAATTTATATGAACGTGATAGATAAGCTTACTGTGAATGAGGTGATGATGACGTGTACATACTCCACAGCCAATGACAGCTTTATGGCTGCTTTTTGCGAGAGATTGTTTGTTGTTTGTTCTGGTTTTACGTCACGGACTTCCTTTTCAACCAAGGGCTATGACGGTTGCCTTCTTGCGAAGGATTTGTTTTGGCAGATGTAATTGTCCCCCTGAGTGCATGCCCTTGCTAACATCAGACCGTGACAGGGCGCGAACCCTAAACCTGACGCCTCAGAATCGCGGACGCTATCGCTTGAACCACGGTGACTAATGAACAACAAGAGGAAACGCACGAAGAAGTCGAAGAACCTGGCCTTACACTCGAATGTCTGGCAGCCATGTATAAACATGCGAAAGAACTCCAACAACTGTAGCAGGAGCATGACGATAATATGGTTTGCTTGGTGACCTTCTGCAATATTACCGATGATGCCATGACTCCTTACAAGACCATATTTGCACAAAAGAAGAAACAGCGACAGCAACTCCCCATTACCATGTTCTTTTCTCTGCTTTTTGCGAGAGAAGAACATGGTAATGGGGAGTTGCAGTCGCTGTTTCTTCTTTTGTGAAAAAATGGTCTTGTAAGGAGTTATGGCATCGTCGGTAATATTGCAGAAGGTCACTGAACAAACCATATTATCATCATGCTCCTGCGACAGTTGTTGGAGTTCTTTCGCATGTTTATACATGGCTGCCAGACGTTCGAGTGTAAGGCCAGGTTCTTCGACTTCTTCGTGCGTTTCCTCTGGTTGTTCTTCTTCCTCTTCTTCACTCGCTGATTTTGTCATTTCCTCCAAGTCTTCATCAGTCAAAGGCTGCGAGTGGCAGTCGATCAGTTCATTCACGTCTTTGTGAGTCATATCTTTAAAGCCTTCTCCTCGTAGAAATGCAGCCAACTTTACAGCTTTCGCAACTGCCGAGTTATGGACTTCGTCAGGAGCGAATCCCCTGTAGTCGTAGATGAATTTGGGTCACAATTTCTTCCAGCTGACATTGATTGTGGCTGGCTTCATCTCTTTGACTGCATTCTGAATATTTTGAAGGCATGTAGCAATCGTGTAGTTATGCCAGTACATCTTCAGTACGAATTCTTTGTCCGCATCCATGGACTCAACCAGGTTTGCCAGGACATTTCGTGTGTAGAGGGCCTTAAATGCATGAATAACGCCTTGATCCATAGGCTGAATCAGTGATGTCATATTCAGTGGCAGGAACTCCACTTGAACACTGTCACATTGGAGATCAGTTGCGTGACCACCAGCATTATCCATCAAATGAAGGACTTTAAATTGAAGGCCCTTCTCCGCAAGATAAACTTTGACCTGAGGGATAAAGCATTGGTGAAACCAGTCCGATGTGAGTCTTTTCGTGATCCATGCCTTAAGGTTATGCATCCAATACACTGGCAGCAGATTCTTGTTTTTGTTCTTTAAAGCCCTAGGGTTCTTAGACTTGTAGATAAGCCTGGGCTTTAACATGAAGCCCGCAGCATTCCCGCACATGACGAGGGCAACACGGTCTTTGTGTGCTTTAAATCCCAAGGCTTTAGCTTCTTCCTTAAAAAGAAAAGTGCGAGACGGCATTCTCTTCCAAAATAACCCAATCTCATCCATGTTAAAGACTTGCTCAGGAGCATATTTACCCTCAGCGATAATTTTCTTGAAGTTGTTCTTTACATATTCTTCAGCTGCAGCTGTATCTGCAGAGGCAGCTTCGTCATGCACCGAAACGCTCTTTAGGCCATAGAGTTTTTGAAATTTGGTGAACCATCCCTTGCTTGCAATGAATGATCGTTTCCTTGGTGGAGAATCACTGGAGGGTCCTGGTTGTGGGTTGTCGATATCTTCTCTCTCCTCCTTCTCAATGTCGTCACTGTCGTCATCGGGATCGTTTGCAGCGAATCTCTCGTACAGCTTCTTCGCCTTTGTTTGTATGATATTGGTGTCTAAGCTGATGTTCTTCTTCCTGCAATCAGCAATCCACAGGGCCAAAGCAGATTCCCTCCGCGCTATTATCTTAATTGTGGGGTGTTACGACTCTCTTCGCTGTTTTTCTAAAAGAAATAGTCGTTGTTTTCCTGATATTTGCCTCATCCTTTTTGATGTATCGAACAGTAGATTCGTTGATGCCGAAATGATGGCCGACATCCGCTAACCTTCTTCCTTCCTTCAGAACATTTTTATCTTTTCTGTTATGTTTCACAAAATCACAAGAACAATGTATTAAGAAGCACAACGCGAACGGCGCACACGTGAGTAGATTGAATGGGTGAGGCGAGACAATGGAATATGCTGGGAGAATGAAGCTTCAATCAAAAAGCCAATCAGACCCCATGATACAGAACATACAGAAAAACACTTCTGTAATTCGTCGTCTCCCACCTATCAGCCAATAGCATCCCATGTACTATGTCATGTAGGTGCGATCCTATGTGTTTTCCAAAATGCCAATACAGAGTACTCTATTGTAAAGTATTTTACATGGTGCAATACTGTGAGTTACATGTTTAAATTTATGTTTTTTACAATTTTTTACTGTTTTATTATTCTTAGGCTAGGAAATATTTTTTTTATCAATAAAATAATGAAAATACTGGAAATTTTAATATGCACTAGCTCACATAGGTGCGACCCTTTTCATTTTCCGAAACACTGATACCGGCATCGTATTTTACATGGTGCAATACTGTGAGTTACATGTTTAAATTTATGTTTTTTACTATTTTTTACTGTTTTATTATTCTTAGGCTAGGAAATACTTTTCATTATCAATAAAATAATGAAAATGCTGTAAATTTTAATATGTACTAGCTCACGTAGGTGCGACCCTTTGCATTTTCCGAAACGCTGATATCAGTATCATACTTTCTATGGTGCAGAGTTACATGTTTAAATTCATGTTTTTTTTTTTACTATTTTTTACTGTTTTATTATTCTTAGGCTGGGAAATACTTTTTTTTATCAAGAAAATAATGAAAAATATTTTTTTCCATAAAATAATGAAAATACTGAAAATTTTAATATTTCCTCATATCGTGGATTCTCGCATATGCCCAGAAAAGAAAAAGCTCGCCAAAAAAAAAATGCAATGCACTGAATTCTCAAAAGGTGAACCATGATATAGCGAGGGTTCACTGTGTGTGTGTGTGTATATATATATATATATATATATATATATATATATATATATATATATATATATATATATATATATATATATATATATATATATATATATATATATATATATATATATATATATATATATATATATATATATATATATATATATATATATATATATATATATATATATATATATATATATATATATATATATATATATATATATATATATATATATATATATATATATATATATATATATATATATATATATATATATATATATATATATATATATATATATATATACCTCTCTTTTTACGAGCGTTTAGATTACGCAAATTTGGAATAACGCATATTTTCTATAATAATGATATAATTCAGATTACAAGAATAATGCAAGCGAGAAAAAATGTGATATAGTTTAGAGACTAAGCACCCGCCTCATTTCCAATTTCCCGTCAACGTGGCCATGTAATTACCTAATTGTTCTTCAATCCCGCTTTTCCCAGCATACTGTGTGGATATAGCGTTGTAAACTTTGTGTTTCCTCTGCTTTCTGTGATATTTTTATTCATCTATCATGGCCAGTAAACGACCAGGAAAAGATTGTGGAAGTGCTTCTGCTAAGAAAAAAGAGTGAGAGATTCTATAAACCATGAGATAAAACTGCAAGTGTTGGCCCGTTATGAGCGTGGTAAGAGTACAGCAGCCATAAAACTCTTGATACAACTTAGTGAAAGCACTCTGCATACCATCCATGAAAATGCGGAAAAAAATAAAGAAAAGTGCAAGAGCTGGTGTTCATTTAAGTTCGACAGAGTCTTTGTATGCTAGATCGGATATCATGGAAAGAATGGAGAAGATGCTATGTACGTGGATGACCATAAAGAACAAACAAAAAACAAACATGCCATACAGTGCTATGAAGGAAAAATTGAGTGAGATTTATGAACATTTGAAATCGCAGGTAGAAGGCAAAGGGAAACCCTTTGCAGCTAGCCCTGGATGGTTTGCAAACTTATAGCGTAGGTTTGGTTATCGCAACCAAAAAACACAAGGCGAGAGCGCATCAGCTGATTTGGAGGCTGCAAAGCGACTTCATAGCGAAATGAAGGCCATCATAGAGGAAGGGGGATATATTGCTAAGCAGATTATTAATATGGACAAAGCTGCTTTATACTGGAAACGAATGCCACACAGGATGTATATTTCCATTGAAGAAAAACGTGCTTCAGCATATAAGGCAGCAAAAGATCGATTTTCACTGCTGCTTGGTGCTAATGCTGACGGTGACCTGAAGCTGAAGCCTGTAATGATCTATCACTCGGAAAACCCTCGTGCACTGAAGAGTAATTATATACAGTTACTTCCGGTGCACTGGTACGCTAATAAGAAAGGATGGATGACTGGGAGTAATTTAAAGATTATTTCTTGACGTATCTCCCAAAAGAGTTAGTTTTATTGCAAGAGTCAGGATATAACCTTCAAAATTCTTCTCGTTTAGGATAATGCGCCAGCCCATCCTCCATAAATTGCCAATTTGAATCCAAATATAAAAGTTGTGATTCTTCCGCCAAATACAATTTCACTACGAAAATATTGAAATCGCATTACCTTAGGAATACGTTTAAAGACCTCAGCAGGAAGACTTAAGTCACCATGGCCGACCTTGAAAACACTGCTGATGCCCCTGATCTCTAATGTTAAGGATTACTAGAAAGAGTTTAATATCAAGCATGCCATTTGTTTTGTGAAGGCTTCTTGGGCTGAAGTTACACAGTCGTGTTTGAATGGGGCATGGATGGAGCTTTGCCCGCAGCTTACAGACCCATTCATGGGTTTTGATCTCAATGTTCAGCTTTCAAAGAAATAACTTAAGTGTGTTCACCTTTCACAACGTGTGGGATTCTCCGACGTTGATGAGGAGGATGTGGATGCCCTGCTTGCTCCCCACACTGAGGTATTGACTGCCGAGACTTTGGACAATATGGAAGCTCAGCGACAACGTGAGGAGGAGGAGGAAAAGGAGGCAGCAGCCACACTTCATGGGACCCCATGAAAACACTCAGTGTGAAAGACTTGACTCAATTTTCCACTATCTGAAGAATGCCTAGGATATTTTGGATAAGGAAGATCCTAATGTAGAGCGTGCAGGCTTGATGTACTAAAGCGTCATGCAAGATTTTGG
Organism: Halocaridina rubra; assembly: GCA_037179515.1. Lineage (NCBI taxonomy): Eukaryota > Metazoa > Arthropoda > Malacostraca > Decapoda > Atyidae > Halocaridina > Halocaridina rubra. The sequence goes on from JAXCGZ010009507.1 coordinate 102,352, forward strand.
CTGCTACTATGAACTTTTGCAAGAAAAGAGGAGGGTTGGATTGCAGGCAACTCTTCATGCCTACGTCTCATCCAAAACAAGTGATTCTGATGACCCTCAACACAGCACATCTAAGCAGCATGAACCCCAACCACGACCAGGGGTTAGCTCTCCCCCCTTCCTCCTCCTCTCCTCCCGCTTAAGTCACCTGCTCACCACCACCACGCACGTCCCAGTATGCCTGTTGCCCACCATATATAGAGTGAGTACACCTGTATAATGTGTTTATTTTTATTGTTATATCTTTAATACTGTTATATTTCAGGCATTGCAGAATGGCAAAGCTAAATATGCCAAGACTTGCTAAATGAAGTTGAAGTTTCCTAGAGTTATGCAAAGCATGTTGAGTTTTCTATTGTTGCTTTTGTTTACGTTTTTATTTATCTGTACCCTGTATATCTTTAGTACTGTATTTATTTATTTTTATCTTACATACGTATTTCAGCCTGATTAGGTACTTGTAAAATGTGTTTAATTATCTTTTTTCTTTGATAGCAGGTGTTTATACACGCTTGGGGAACATATCTATGCCTATTAATATTATTCCTTATGGAAATATACTCTTTAAATTACGCGAAATTTGGGTTACATGAGCCTTTTGAGAACCTATCCTAGCGTAAAAAAGAAATGAATATATATATATATATATATATATATATATATATATATATATATATATATATTATATATATATATATATATATATATATATAATATGTACTGTATATATAATAGAGGACTGCATAAGCTACACAAATCCCAACACACAATGTAACTTATGCAGTCCTCTCTGATGCTGCTTTAACAGGGGGTCCCCATTTAACGTCAGGGTTCCTTTCCTGACAGCTGACTTAAAGCGGATTTTGACATAAGTCAGAAATACCTAAATCCGAACCTACGACCGCCAACCAGTGTTAAAAATAAATAATCTAAAATATAGAAAAAATAATCCAAGTTATTAATCTAAGACATAAAGTAGAAAAACTAAACTTAACAGTATTGCTTACCTTTACTTGTGTACCATGAAACATAAACATGGAAAAATTACACTACAGTATTGTACAATACAGTATTGCTTACCTTTACTTGTGGGGTCGGCTTGCACACTGCAAGGGGCGTTGAAAGAGAGGGAGAGATAGGCTTTTCAGGAGGTGTAAGCTGGAGAGGCAGGTAGTGAGAAGACTGGGGCAGGTGAGTCTGGAGAAGCAAAAGAACATACAGCAGATGATGAAGGTACTGGGGCAGGTGGGTCTATGGAGGTAGAGGCACCTGTGGTAGAGGGTACAGAATTTGTTGGTGTGGATTCTACTTTCACGAAGAATTTGTTAAGGAGATTCTGGAAAAATGCCCTCTTATATTTCCTTGTAACACAGCAGTGCATCACTGATCCCTTTCTCGACCTTAGTGTACCTAGCAACGTTGGGGTCCTGAGCCTCGAGCTTTGCCAACACTTCTTCTACTCGGGCAAACATTTCTTCCAATTCCCTAGTTGTGAGTTTCTTGGGCTATGGGCTTGGTAGTTCTTCCTCCTCTTCAATCATCTGTTTCTCCAGTTGAATGAGGTCCTCAGCAGATAACTCCTCGTCATGAGATTCCAGCAGCTCTTTTAAATCATCTGCCTCCACCTCAACTCGAGCTCATTCATCAGGGCAACTACGTTCTTGGTTACAGCCTCAACTGTCTCCTCAAAGCCTCGGAACTCATTCACAAAATAGGGGCATGCCTTCATCCATACCCCATTCAAGTTCATATGCATCACTTCCTCTCAAGCATCAGCAATATTCTTCACAGCATGAAAAGTATTGTACGACTTCCAGAAATCCTTGAGAATCAAATTCTTGTTCTTCTCAGTTGCCCTGAGAGCCATAACAATTATCCTTTTGAGGTAGTAGGCCTTGAAAGAGGCAACGGTATTAGGTGGAAGGTAAACCTCCTCTACATTAGTATGAAAGTCATCCAAATAGGCAGGGTGACCAGGGAAATTGTCCAGGATTAGCAACATCTTAATGGGCAGACTCTTGGAATCACAATACCTCTCCACTTCAGGCAAAAAAAGGTTGCTGAACCAGTTCTTAAATATTTGAAGGGTTATCCAAGCTTTCTTGTTTGACTTCCAGATGACTGGCAGTTGACCCTTCCTATCGCCATTAAGTGCCCTTGGGCTTTTTGCCAATTAAACCAACAAGGGCTTCAGCGAACAGTCTCCTTCAGCATTAGCCCCCAAAAGCAAAGTCAGTTTCTCCTTCTGATTTTATGACCAAGTACTGTCTTCTCCTCCTCAGCGATGTATGTACGACTAGGTATACGCTTCCAGAATAATCCAGTCTCAACCACGTTCAATACCTGTTTGGCACGGTAACTCCCTTATTAGCTCAGCCAAAGTAATAGGAAACATTTTTGCTGCTTCTTCATCACCACTAGCAGCTTCACCTTGAACTCTTATGCTATGCAAATTAGCACAAGCCTTAAAACGATTAATCCAACCTCTACTAGCCTCAAGCTCTTCACTTGCATTCCCTTCCCCCTTTTCTCTTTTCAAGGCTATGAACAATATTTTAGCCTCTTTTTTTTTGTATTATCATGAGGCATATTGGCATACGCCGTCAATTCTGGTCTTCAAGCCAAAGCTCTAGCAATCTCTCCACCTCAACCATAAGGTGACTATGATGCCTAGTGATCACAGTGGACATCATAGGAGAAGAACCTTTCATGTGGTAAAGGATGCGAGCTTTGTCTTTGATGATCGTGGCCACGGTCGTATGCGCTAATCTCAGATTGTGGCCAATGTTCATAATAGTGTCTCCCTTTTCAGCATGGTTTACTGCTTCAATTTAAATTCCATGGTGATGGCTTTTCTTTTCATCGTAACACTACTTTCAGCACTATAACCAGCACGCTTGGGAGACATAGTAATGGGCGAACATGAGCAAAACAAACGAGAGAGCAGATATACATGAGGCACAATATGGCAGACAAGAATAAACTGAGTGACGCTTCTTATTCTTCTTCTAATACCACGCAATGCGATACTCTTACACAACGCTAAACAAGCTATTTCAAATGAAATCTTTTTTATGGCTATGAGTTTGGTATTTTTTTTTTAAATTCAATGTAATCCTTTAATATAAGCAAATATATAGGCAAATAAACAAATAAAGCCCTAAACCTGATAAATACAAATACAGTTGTATTGCTACCTGTGAATATGCCCGCCTTACTCACAAACTGTACAGCATGGGCGGTTTGAATTTTCCGCACCAGCCAGGTAGGTCGAAAAATTAATTTATTAATAATATATTAATTAGTTGTTAGCCTCCAACGTAACGGCAAAACGACATAACTCAGAACATCATTCTACGAGGATTCCCTGATTTATTATATATATATATATATATATATATATATATATATATATATATATATATATATATATATATATATATATATATATATATATATATATATATAATTTTTGCAGATGCAGATGCAGTTGTGGACTATTTGCAACTTCATATCCGTGGTTGCGGATGCGGATTTTTTTTTACAAGTCACAATCATTTATATATAATACTATTAATTATACACTATTGAGTGACGAGTTTCAGCCACACTTGAATATTTATGTAAGAGTACATACTACGTAGTACGTACATAGTACATAACATACTTCATTTAAGTGTGTTACCAGGATGCGGGACAGGGACCCAACTTGTCATGCATCCCACCAACCACTTTCCCCAACCTCCACCCTTGGAGAGTGGCAAACTTAAACTGCCTACCATTTTTAGCTTTTGTAGTTATGATACTACTTACATGCTGCCATATTTAGTAATCAAACTTTAGAAGTGGCAAATTTTTCTTCCAAAAGAGTAACTTTTCTGCTTTCTCCCCCTGTAAACGGCTTCTCTTTTCATCATATATATTGCCAGCACCACTGAATAGCTATTCACTAGCAACATTGCTTGGGGGACAACTCAGGTATTGTTGGGCAAGTTTTTCTAATGTAGGGTGATGCTTGTTGTCCACCATTTCAATGGGTCTTCATCAGCTCTGAGTCTCTTTTCCTTATGGTATTCATGAACCATGTCAATTGTGTTGATTTTGCATTCTTCTCTGATTTTTCATCGCTGCTGGATGCTAAGATCAATGCCAGTGCACCTGTCAAAGAAGTGTCTGTGCTTTATGAAGTGCTGGCTTTGGGTGAATCATCTTTTTCTTTTCTTTATTGGTTTTTCTTCCCCAGCAACAGCAACACTTGCAATCTTATAATTCTCATCACATAGTTGAGCTACAGTTCCTTGCACCAACTTTGCAATATATGAGGATGAGAAACATTTTCCTTTATACCGAGGGTCAAGATAAGTTGCCACTCTGTAATTGTTGTCCATTTCTAGGGAGTGATACCTTGGTCTCTCCAACTCACTCATTCCTCTCTCGAATAATTGCATTCTCACTGCCAGCCAGTCTCATTGAACTCATTCTATTTAGTTATTCTCAGGAGACAGCAGGACCAGGATCATTCTTATTCACTACCACTTTCTATTGCTAACTTTCACACTCAATTACGCTTGCTTTCTCCCTCACTTACACTGACTCTAAGTCGCACTCTAGTGAGAATATAAATTATATTATTCTCTAGTGACTTCCCCATACGACTCTCTCTCTCTCTCTCTCTCTCTCTCTCTCTCTCTCTCTCTCTCTCTCTCTCTCTCTCTCTCTCTCTCTCTCTCTCTCTCTCTCTCTCTCTGTCTCTCTCTCTCTCTCATTCTCACAGACACGAACTGTCAGCCTACCACACTAGTCCTTCTACACTCAAATTACCATAGTCAAATTTTTAATTTAAGATGTGTGTTACCAGAAAAGAGATAAATTGAGTCACTAAATGGCACTTATATGGAGATATAAAAATTCTGTGTGAAGCTTAAATAAAAGTTTTTCTCTCTTTTTTTCTCTTTCTCTTCTTCTTTCTATATTGTGTGAGAGGGAGAACATAAAAATGAGACCATCTCTGTCCCAAACCTCTCCCACCCATGGGTCGGGAGGAGGGGTAGCTATTAGGAGACTAAAACAGAAAATCAAGGATTTAGAGGCAATGGTTATAAGCCTTGATGAAAAAATTCGGAATATGGATGGAGAAATGAAAGAGAATGAAACACTCAGAGAGGAAATAAGATCTTTGGAGGAAGCAAATAAACCACAAGGGCAGGAGAGAAAGGAACTAGTAAAAAGAATAAAGAAGCTGGAAGGGGAAAAGAGTCAACTAGAAACTAGAATTTCTCAACAAGAAGATAAAAACAAACAGCTGAATGACAACCTAAAGGAATTAGATGTTAGTTCACTGCTCTCTTCTGAGAGAGACGAGATTGCTGCTTGGAATGTCTAGATTTAGGAAAACATTGAACAGTTTAGAAAAGAGTTCCAGGAGCTGAATATGGAAAATTATGCCATGAAAACTTCCTTTGTTAATGCACTAAAGGGGAATGTGGCAGTAAAAGAGGCTGTAAAGGTGGTGGCACTGGAAAACATACAAACAGTTGACTATAAAGAGACAGTAATCTAAAAAATGAAAGACGTTGTGATGGAAAGGGCAAACCCACTCATCAAACAGGCACTTGATAAAGAGAAGACAGTGGTAATCTCAGGCATAAGCGAATCCCAGGAGCCAACATGGCAGGGGAGACTTGAAGAAAATAAAGCTAGGGTTGTAGACCTAATAAGAAAGCTTGGAGTAGTTTGTGGTCCTGAGGATATTGTAAACATACACCAACTAGGTAAATATTCGAGGGAAGGAAATCCGAGACCAACAAAAGTAACCTTTGAGAGAGGGGAAACATGTAGGGAAATATTGTTGAGAAAAAAAAGTCTAAAAGACCTTCAAGAATTCAAAGAAGTGTTCATTAGACGATACAGAACACAGGAAGAGATGGGAAAGATCAAAAACTTGTTGCAAGAGGCAAGAAGGTTAAATGAGGAAAGAAATGAAGAAGAGAAGAAAAATGTTCATTTCAGAGTTGTTCCAGACAAAGGGGAGATAAAGAAGATAATGACAGAAGATCAGGGGATGGGGCCTCATTAAGATTGTTACACACAAATGCTGATGGATTAGCTGGTAAGGCAGTAGAATTAAAAGATAGGATTCACAACAGTAAGGCAGATATAGTAGCAATTACAGAGACTAAGTTGAGTGAGGACATAAACAGTGTCACAGTTTTTCCTAAGGGCTTCAGAATATTAAGGGTTGAAAGATCTGAGAGGACTGGTGGAGGAATAGCACTGCTCAAAAGTGAAAGGATTCAAGTTGAAGAAATAAACTTGGCTATAGAAAGTGAGTTCAAGGAATTTCTTGTTGCTTGCATAAATACTGGGTCAGAGAGCATTATAATAACTGTTGTATATAACCCACCAAGGAACCAGAATAGGCTTGAAGTTTATGAGGAAAGTCATATAGGTACTATTGAAGTCATAAACTCAATTGTTAACATGGCACGGGAAAAAAAATGTAGGATTTTGATTATGGGAGATTTTAATCATAAAGAGATAGATTGGATAAATCTTGACCCACACAGTGGTGAAGACTCATTCGAGGCAAGATTCCTAGATTGCGTACAAGGGAATTTCCTATACTAACATGTAATGGAACCAACGAGGGCCAGGGGTGGGGATGAGCCATCACTACTTGATCTAGTATTCGCAGATAATGTGTTGGATATTGAAAATATTGAGTATGAACTACCAATTGGAAAGAGTGACCACTGTGATTACCTAATTGTGATTACCTAATTGTGTTTACGGGAAAGAGCCCAAAGCTCGTATCTTCCCGTCTCCTGATCGGTTCCATTTTAGACTTAGTGATACTTATCGTACCTGTCCTTAAAACTATGGATTGAGATAGCATTAACTACCTCCTCGCTTAGCGAATTCCAATTATCAACTACTCTTACACTGAAAAGGTATTTCCTTACATCCTGCAAAGAAGTTTTCTTACGAAGCTTCAAACTATGACCTCTAGTTCTAGAGCCAGCCATATCTAAATATCGATCCCTATCCACTCTATCATAACCATGAAGGAATTTAAAAACTGTCACCATATCCCCCCTTACTCTTCTAGCTTCGAGTGATGGTAAGTCTAATTCCCTCAGCCTCTCATCATAATTGAGATTGTGTATTTCTGGCACCAGTTTCGTGGCATGTCTTTGAACTTTTTCAAGCTTAGCTATGTGCTTTTTCAAGTGCGGATTCCAAAAGGGGGCTGCATATTCGAGTTTTGGCCTCACATAGGTTACATAAATATTTCTGAACATTTCCTTGTCCATGTGCCTGAAGGCTACCCTTACATTTGATAAGAATGCATATGCTGCCCTTACTATGCCATTTATATGTATTTCTGGAGACAAATCTGCCAGTATGTTTACTCCTAGGTCTCTCTCATTTTCTGTCTCTTGAAGTTGTACTCCAGCCACCGAGTAGTCAAGCTTGGGCCTTCTTGCACTTGTACCCATTCTCATTACCTTACATTTTGAAGTATTGAATTTCATTAGCCACTTTTCTTACCACTCATGCAGATTATTTAGATCCTCCTGAAGTTCTCTACCATTGTTCTCGTTTTTTACTTTCTTCACAATCTTTGCATCATCTGCAAACATATTCATGAATGAATTTACAGACTCTGGTGGGTCATTTACATATACAAGGAACAAAAGTGGCCCTAAAACTGAACCCTGTGGAACTCCACTACTAACTCTTCTCCATTCAGACACTGAGTGTCTTACTCTAACCCTTTGTTCCCTTCCTTCTAAGTAAGTTTTTATCCATTCCAAAACATTTCCACCTATTCTAGCCATTGAGTGCAGCTTCCTAATAAGTCTCCCATGTGGAACAGTGTCAAACGCTTTCTGGAAGTCTAGGAATATGCAATCTGCCCAGCCCCCTCTTTCCTGTAAGATTTGGCTTACCTCATCATAAAATTCTAATAAGTTTGTTACTGTTGATCTACCTTCTCTGAAGCCATGTTACCTCACTGACAAAAAGTTGAAGGATTCCAAGTGAAGAGAGATATGTTTCCTTAGTAGTTTCTCCATAAGTTTGCAAACTATGCTGGTCAAGGAAACTGGTCTATAGTTCAGAGCCGTATCCCTCCTTCCCTTTTTGAAGATAGGTATCACATTTGCTTGTTTCCAGCATCTTGGAATCTCCCCCGACTCCAGTGACTCCTTAAATATGATACTTAGTGCCACTGATATTGTGTTTGCGCATTTTTTAAGCACATGAGGGGATATGTCATCAGGACCTGTAGCTTTATGAACATCTAAATCCATCAGCGCTTTGCATACCTCTGTGGCTGTAAGGTTGATGTTCTCTAATACCGGCCCTTGAGCTTCTATCACTGCAATTTGAGGGGGTGGGGTATTTTCTACTGTAAATACTGACTGAAACTCCTTGTTCAATTCTTTGCAGATCTCTTCATCCGTCTCAGTGATGCTTCCATCCGCTTTCTTTAGCCTTAAAACCTGTTCTTTTACCTTCAGTTTTCCTCTGATAAAGCTGTGGAAAAAATTGGGAATTTCTTTAGCCTTCCTGGTGATGTGTGTGTTGTTGAAGGAGTATACCATTGAATATATTCTGCCTGAGAGTAGAGGCACTGAGGACATGAGGAGGAACTATCCAAAAGGAGATTACATCAAAATGAATGAGCTTTTTGCAGTTATTGACTGGAGAACCTTGTTTTACAACAAATCTGTACAAGAAATGTATGACATCTTTTGTGAGAAATATGGGAAGATAGTAGATTGCTGCATACCTGTCACCAAAGTAGGTGTAATTCATGCCAAAGAGAAATGGTTTGATAATGGGTGTAAAAGAGCTAAGGAGTGGAGAGACAAATGCTGGAAAAGGTATTGGAGGAGAAAAAACATAAATGCCTGGCAAACCTACAAAAGAGCAAGAAATGACTACCTAAGTAAAAGGAGAGAGGCAGAGAGAGACTATGAGAGGGACATCACCAGGAAGGCTAAAGAAAATCCCAAGCTTTTCCACAGCTTTATCAGAGGAAAACTGAAGGTAAAAGAACAGGTTTTAAGGCTAAAGAGAGAGGATGGACGCATCACTGAGACGGATGAAGAGATCTGCAAAGAATTGAACAAGGAGTTTCAGTCAGTATTAACAGTAGAATACCCCACCCCCTCAGATTGCAGAGATAGAAGCTCAAGGGCCGGTATTAGAGAACATCAACCTTACAGCCACAGAGGTATGCAAAGCGCTGATGGATTTAGATGTTCATAAAGCTACAGGTCCTGATGACATATCCCCTCATGTGCTTAAAAAATGCGCAAACTCAATATCAGTGGAACTAAGTATCATATTTAAAAAGTCACTGGAGTCAGGGGAGATTCAAAGATGCTGGAAACAAGCAAATGTGAAACCTATCTTCAAAAAGGGAATGAGAGATACGGCTCTAAACCATTGACCAGCTTCCTTGACCAGCATAGTTTGCAAAGTTATGGAGAAACTACTAAGGAAACATATCTCTCGTCAGTTGGAATCCTTCAACATTTTGTCAGTGAGGCAACATGGCTTCAGAGAAGGTAGATCAACAGTAACAAACTTATTAGAATTTTATGAGGTAAGCCGAATCTTACAGGATAGAGAGGGCTGGGCAGATTGCATATTCCTAGACTTCCAGAAAGCGTCTGACACTGTTCCACATGGGAGACTTATTAGGAAGCTGCAAGCAATGGCTAGAATAGGTGGAAATGTTTTGGAATGGATAAAAACTTACTTAGAAGGAAGGGAACAGAGGGTTAGAGTAAGACACTCAGTGTCTGAATGGAGAAGAGTTAGTAGTGGAGTTCTACAGGGTTCAGTTTTAGGGCCACTTTTATTCCTTGTATATGTAAATAACCTACCAGAGTCTGTAAATTCATTCATGAATATGTTTGCAGATGATGCAAAGATTGTGAAGAAAGTAAAAAACGAGAACAATAGTAGAGAACTTCAGGAGGATCTAAATAATCTGCATGAGTGGTCAGAAAAGTGGATAATGAAATTCAATGCTTCAAAATGTAAGGTAATGAGAATGGGTACAAGTGCAAGAAGGCTCAAGCTTGACTACTCAGTGACTGGAGTACAACTTCAAGAGACAGAAAATGAGAGAGATCTAGGAGTAAACATACTGGCAGATTTGTCTCCAGAAATACATATAAATGTCATAGTAAGGGCAGCATATGCATTCTTATCAACGGTAAGGGTAGCCTTCAGGCACATGGACAAGGAAATGTTCAGAAATATTTATGTAATCTATGTGAGGCCAAAACTCGAATATGCAGCCCCCTTTTGGAATCCACACCTGAAAAAGCACATAGCTAAGCTTGAAAAAGTTCAAAGACATGCCACGAAACTGGTGCCAGAAATACGCAATCTCAGTTATGATGAGAGGCTGAGGGAATTAGACTTACCATCACTCGAAGCTAGAAGATTGAGGGGGGATATGGTGACAGTCTTTAACTTCCTTCATGGTTATGATAGAGTGGATAGGGATCGATATTTTGATATGGCTGGCTCTAGAACTAGAGGTCATAGTTTGAAGCTTCGTAAGAAAACTTCCTTGCAGGATGTAAGGAAATAGTTTTTCAGTGTAAGAGTAGTTGATAATTGGAACTGGCTAAGCAAGGAGGTAGTTAATGCTATCTCAATCCATAGTTTTAAGGACAGGTATGATAAGTATCACTAAGTCTAAAATGGAAGCGATCAGGAGACGGGAAGATGCGAGCTTTGGGCTCTTTCCCGTAAACACAATTAGGTAAGTACACACGAACGCAAGCACACACGCACACACAAAGCGCTGATGGATTTAGATGTTCATAAAGCTACAGGTCCTGATGATATATCCCCTTATGTGCTTAAAAAATGCGCAAACACAATATCAGTGGCACTAAGTATCATATTTAAGGAGTCACTGGAGTCGGGGGAGATTCCAAGATGCTGGAAACAAGCAAATGTGATACCTATCTTCAAAAAGGGAAGGAGGGATACGGCTCTGAACTATAGACCAGTTTCCTTGACCAGCATAGTTTGCAAACTTATGGAGAAACTACTAAGGAAACATATCTCTCTTCACTTGGAATCCTTCAACTTTTTGTCAGTGAGGCAACATGGCTTCAGAGAAGGAAGATCAACAGTAACAAACTTATTAGAATTTTATGATGAGGTAAGCCAAATCTTACAGGAAAGAGAGGGCTGGGCAGATTGCATATTCCTAGACTTCCAGAAAGCGTTTGACACTGTTCCACATGGGAGACTTATTAGGAAGCTGCAATCAATGGCTAGAATAGGTGGAAATGTCTTGGAATGGATAAAAACTTACTTAGAAGGAAGGGAACAGAGGGTTAGAGTAAGACACTCAGTGTCTGAATGGAGAAGAGTTAGTAGTGGAGTTCCACAGGGTTCAGTTTTAGGGCCACTTTTGTTCCTTGTATATGTAAATGACCTACCAGAGTCTGTAAATTCATTCATGAATATGTTTGCAGATGATGCAAAGATTGTGAAGAAAGTAAAAAACGAGAACAATGGTAGAGAACTTCAGGAGGATCTAAATAATCTGCATGAGTGGTCAGAAAAGTGGCTAATGAAATTCAATACCTCAAAATGTAAGGTAATGAGAATGGGTACAAGTGCAAGAAGGCTCAAGCTTGACTACTCGGTGGCTGGAGTACAACTTCAAGAGACAGAAAATGAGAGAGATCTAGGAGTAAACATACTGGCAGATTTGTCTCCAGAAATACATATAAATGGCGTAGTAAGGGCAGCATATGCATTCTTATCAAATGTAAGGCTAGCCTTCAGGCACATGGACAAGGAAATGTTCAGAAATATTTATGTAACCTATGTGAGGCCAAAACTCGAATATGCAGCCCCCTTTTGGAATCCGCACTTGAAAAAGCACATAGCTAAGCTTGAAAAAGTTCAAAGACATGCCACGAAACTGGTGCCAGAAATACGCAATCTCGGTTATGATGAGAGGCTGAGGGAATTAGACTTGCCATCACTCGAAGCTAGAAGAGTAAGGGGGGATATGGTGACAGTCTTTAAATTCCTTCATGGTTATGATAGAGTGGATAGGGATCGATATTTCGATATGGCTGGCTCTAGAACTAGAGGTCATAGTTTGAAGCTTCGTAAGAAAACTTGTTTGCAGGATGTAAGGAAATTCTTTTTCAGTGTAAGAGTAGTTGATAATTGGAATTCGCTAAGCGAGGAGGTAGTTAATGCTATCTCAATCCATAGTTTTAAGGACAGGTATGATAAGTATCACTAAGTCTAAAAATGGAACCGATCAGGAGACGGGAAGATACGAGCTTTGGGCTCTTTCCCGTAAACACAATTAGGTAATCACAATTAGGTAATCACGATCCCACCATGTGATTATTCTCACTGATACAGATCCGCAACATCTACATTTTCTCTGTGGATGCAGAGCTTCTGTCATCTGAAAATGCAGTTGCGGAGGCGGATCTTTTGTTGTTTAAAAACGCGGTTGCGGATAGTAATGCTGATATTAATTCTACTGTGGAAGCTCCGCGGATGCGGTTGAGGAAGTGGGTATCCGATACATCTCTAATATATATATAATATATATATATATATATAATATATATATATATATATATATATATAATATATATATATATAGTCACCTCTCGAATTTACGTGATGATAGGTTCTCAAAAGGTTTGCGTAATTTAAATTTCTGTTAATTCGAATAGTCTATTTCCATAAGGAATGATGTTAATACACAAAGAAATGTTCCACAAACATGTATAGACACAGTATGCCTAAGAAAATGACTATGTAAAACACATTTTACAAATGCTTAACCAAGCTGAAATACTTATGTGATGAACAAGTACAGTATTAAAGATATACGGATAAAAACAACAACAAATTAACTCACTTTATATACTGTGGACAACAGGTTTGTGGTGGCGGTGATCACAGTGTTAAGCCATAACAACTTTCTGACTAGATTATTAAGAGAAAAATGGACCTAATGACAACTAACCAGAGCTTGTACCTTTGTTTGCAGTGTGGTCAGTCAGTACCCTCTACAAAATGGGATTTTTACTCTTATTAGAATGATGTTTTCACATAAGTTCTTGTTGTATTAGTACAACAATAATTTATGACTCTCTCTCTCTCTCTCTCTCTCTCTCTCTCTCTCTCTCTCTCTCTCTCTCTCTCTCTTTATTTATTTATTTATTTAAGTATTTGTTTGTTTGATTGTTTATTTATCTATTTATTTATTTATCTTATATATCTATCTATATATATATATATATATATATATATATATATATATATATATATATATATATATATATATATATATATATATATATATATATATATATATATATAGAGAGAGAGAGAGAGAGAGAGAGAGAGAGAGAGAGAGAGAGAGAGAGAGAGAGTCATAAATAATTGCTGTACAAGTACAACAATGACTTATGTGGAAAATCACTCAAATAAGGGTGAAAATCCCATTTTGTAGAGGGTACTGACCAACCACACTGCAAACAATGGCAGAAGCTCTGGTTAGTGGTCATTAGGTCCATTTTTCTTCCATTCAGCACCTCGTTTTTTCTCGCTCATTTTAAACACTTATTTAAACATTTTTTTCTGGTATTTTGTAGATGGGCTAATCCAAATATGCGTAATTTAAACTCACGTAAATTGCAAGGTCCACTCACAACTGTTCAAAACCCGATTTCTTGCCCCCTTTCTCTAAACCACCACATACAAAAAGAAATCAACACCTACACTGGGAGCTCCCACTAAACCTCCACAACTCAATAATGAAGCAATTCCGTCTCACAACTCAACCAATAAACCAAATCCATCTCACAACTCAACCATCTCGACAACCCCACGAGCACTGCTCTTCATCCTCCAAAACGTTTTGTCGAAAATGTAAACAACATCCCGTTCACAGTGTTGCCAACCAGTGTTACCAGATCCAAATTATACAAAATCATAAACGAAAACTATTGTCTCCACTAAACCACAACAACACTAATCCAATTCTTATAATCTTTAATGTAAGGCAATGTCTTGGCCATGCATATCCAAAATGGTGAAATTTCACTCATAACAATCTATTGACACAGATACCCCTTCTGCACAATGAGTTTATCCAAATACAGTAGTCCATAAATTCTTCAGCATTTATAACCTCAGTACCCAGATACTCTAATCATTCCCACACTGTGTATTAAAGATTATTATTAGGAGCACTCAAATTAGTCAGAGGTGGCATCAAATTCCACATCATAATCAGGTCCTACTTTTTCTATGAGTGTATCAAAAATGCTTTTTGTTTTGGCCAAGTGTGTCACGGTGCTGAGGGGAATTTGCTTCTTCTGTGTCTGGTCCGCATTCCAGGTCAAAAATACATACTAGGTATGGGTCATTCTTGCTTTTTTTTATTAATCAATTTTGTGACCTTTTAGACACGCAGAAGCTATTACATTTCTTAAATTATTTTCTCTCCTAAGGATAGTTGTGATCTTCTAATGGGATAGGTCTGTCTTATGTGAACCTGTATTCTTTTTCCAGTTTCATGTTGTTTAATAATTTTTAATTTGTTTCTGGGTCAACATTTTCCTTAGCTTCTTAGGAGAACATGGCATTAAACTTGCAATAAATTTTTGACTGTTTCCATTTTCATGTGTGTTCATGCAAGATGACAGTCTCTACAGCAGGAAGTGTAATATGAATATACCGTAGGCATTTATTCCTGATGAAAAGTAAAACATGCAACACTATTATTCCTGTATATCACAGGAGGTGATTTGAATGGATATCCCAGTGTGAAATATCATTGCCTTCATATTCCCAGTGTGCAGTAAAAAAAGTGATTAAAAGGGAAAAGGGAGCACAGGGCTACAAGTATTCCCTTCCTAAAATTGCTACCCTTTTAAAACATCCTGATTTGGTCGCCCCTGGTGTACTGGACAATCATAAAAGTTTGGTTATATTATCTACTTCCTTGTAAGATGTTGCTGCCCATCTAAACTCAAAAGGATCTGCCACCACATGTGGAAACTAAAAGCATTACTGTAAAATGGAATGGTAATATATGGTGAACACATTAACAGTGAATTCTACAAGTATATTGAACTGAAGAGGTAAATTCCATCAAAGAACTTTAAAATATCTTTAGCAACTGCAGTGTCTATAGAATAGATAAAAAACAGGATGTATTTTGAACTGAAGAAGTAAATTCCATCAAAGAATTTCAAACCCATACATTTTTTGACCTATCTGACTGGTGTGGTAAATTCAAACCATGTGCCCTGAACAATTTGGGAGTGCGGCGAATGAATACACACCTAGCAGCACAACTGTATTCGTATTTATTGAGTTAATAGCTTTATATATTTACTTTTTTATGTATTTGGTTATACTGAAGGACTATATTGAATTTAAAAAAAAAGTACCTAACACATAGCCATAAATACGATTCTGTTCAAAATAGTTTGCTGAGAGTCACGAAAGAATATGGCATCATGCAGCATTAGAAGAAAAAGATGAACCACCGCTCAGTTTACTCTCGCCCGCTATTTTGCACTTCATGTTTTCCAAGCATAGTGGTGATAGTTCTGATGGCAGTTCTAGGAGGAAAAGAAAAGCCATCACCATGGAAATTAAAGTTGAAATAGTAAAACGCTCGGAAAAGGAAGAAACTAAAACGAACATTGGCCGTGCACTAGGACTGGCCTGTATGACCGTGGCAACGATCATTACAGATAAAGATCACATCCGTGAACATGTGAAAGGTTCTAATTCTATGATGTCCACTGTGATTACTAAGCAGCGTAGTGGCCTTATGATCGAGATGGAGAGATTGCTAGGGCTTTGGCTTGATGACCAGCATCGACGGAGTATCCCAGTGAACCTCATGGTAAAATAAGAAAAGGGTGAAAATATTGTTTGAAGCCTTGATAACAGAAAAGGGGAAGGGAGTGCAGGTGAAGAGTTTGTGGCCAGCAGAGGTTGGTTTGATTATTTTAAGAGTTGTACTAATTTGCATATCCTAAGGGTGCAAGGTGAAGCTGCTAGTGGTGAAGAGGAAGCAGCAACAGGGTTTCCCAGTGTGTTAGCAGAAATAGTTAGGGAGGGGGGTTACCGTGCCGAACAGGTATTCAACATGGATGAGTCTGGCTTGTCTTGGAAGCGTATGCCTAGACGTACATACATCATCAAGGAGACAACAGCACCAGGCTATAAAGTCAACAAGGAGAGACTGACTTTGCATTTGGGGGCTAATGCTGCTGGAGACTGCAAGCTGAAGCCCTTGTTGGTGTACTTGGCAGAAAACCCAAGGGCATTCAAGGGTATTTGGAAGGGTCAACTGCCAGTCGTCTGGAAGTTGAACAAGAAGGATTGCATAACCCTTCAAATATTTGAGAACTGGTCCAGCAACCATTTTGTGCCTGATGTGGAGATATACTCTGCCTCCTAGGGTCTGCCCTTTAAAGTGCTGCTATTGCTGGACAATCCCCCTGGTCGCCCTCTCCATTTGGTGACTTTCATCCTAATGTAAAGGTGGTTTACCTTCTACCTAATACCACTGTATTATTACAGCCAGTGGATTAGGGGTCATTGCCTCTTTCAAGGCCTACTACCTCCAAAGGAGAATCACTATGGCTTTCAGGGCAACTGAAAAGGACAAGAACTTGATTCTCAAGGACTTCTGGAAGTCATAAAATATTATTCTGGTTGTGAAGAATATTGCTGATGCTTGGGAGGAAGTTAAGTAGTAGAACACGAATGAAGTATGGAAGAAACTGTGCCGTCAGTTTGTGAATGACTTCCATGACTTTGAGGAGGCAGTTGAGGTTGTAACAAAGAACGCAGTTGCCCTGAGTAAGGAGCTCAAGTTGGAAGTCTATAGTGATGATGTAAAAGAGCTGTTGGAATCTCATGGAGGGGAGTTATCTGACGAGGACCTCATTCAACTGAAGAAGCAGGTGGTTGAAGAGGATGAAGAAATACCAAGCCCAGAGCCCAAGAGATTCACAGCTAGAAAATTGGAAGAAATGTTTGCCTGGTAGAGGAAGCATTGGCAAAGCTCGAGGCTCAGGACATAAACATTGCCAGGTACACTAAGGTCGCCAGAGTGACAATGATGCCCTGCAGTGTTACAAGGAAATTTGGGAGGAAAAGAAGAGGGCATCCTTCCAGACTCGTCTCGACCAATTCTTAGTGAAGGTAGAGTCCCCACTAACAGATCCTGTACCCTCTACCTGCCCCAGTATCTCCATCATCTACTGTATGTTCTTTTAACTCTCCAGACTCACCTGCCTCAGTCTCCTTAGCACTTGCCTCTCCAGCTTCCTCCTCCTTATAAGCCTGTCACTTCCCCCTTGGAATACCCCTTCCAGTGTGCAAGCCAACCACATGAGTAAAGGTAAGCAATATTGTACTGTATACTGTAGTGTACTTTTACTATTTTTATGTTTTAGAATATACAAGCCAAGGTTAGCAATACTGTTAACTTAGTTTTACTATTTATATGTCTTAGCTTAAGAACTTGATTATTTTCTATGTATTAGAGTATATATTTTTAACATTGGTGGGGACTAGGTTCGAATTTAGGTGTTTTCTGACTTACGTAAAAATCCGGGTTAAGTCAGCTGTTAGGAACGAAATCCTGACATATAACGATGATCCGCTGTATATACTCATCGTCTTCAAAAGAATCTAATCCTCAGTCCCACCTGGGGGGGGGATCGAGTTCAACTCTCAACCTGGTTTGTAAAGCAACTAATGAATGTGTTCCAATAAGTGGGAATGCATACCGGGTATTATGTGGTATCTTCTCTCAATCAGCAGATGCAGTACACCAATCTACATACTAAAATATTGGTGGAATTGAATCTTTACATTCTTGGCCTTCGATATGAGTGACAATGCTAGTCCAAGGTCTATTTTTTTAAAGAAAAATGTAAGAAATAAATTCTATGTTCCTTGCCATAAAAGAGCAATAATTGACATAATGGACAATGAAGTAAAAAGAAAAAAGATTCTGTACACTATGAAATAAACATTTTGACGAATATGAAATAGAAATTATTCTTGAAGCATAATAAAATGTTCAATTGAAACTGGTGGAGATTGCAGATAAGAAAAGATGAAACCCATCTTATGTGCATAAACACAGTGACTTCAGCAGATCACAAAAGAAAAATGAGTATAGAATAAGGCCTCCATACAGGGTAAAAGCAAACGAGTAAATAACAATGAAAATGGTGCATCAGCAAAAGAAGATGTATTTGATAATAAGACAGACTACGGAATTTTATATGCTCCAATTGCCAGGGAATTTCTGCAGTTACGTACAATGTTGAATGCCTTGAAATGGAAGAAATTCTTAGAAATGACATAAACCTCAATGTCTCTGTCTCTCCTCCTTCTCCCCATCTCTTTCTCTCACACTACCCACATTATGTCCTGAATGTCTTACCATGTAATTCAGAAATATAGGGGAGTAAGACAAGTAATGCTGAAGTTATTTTCTTGCCGTGAAAACTATGAGAGCATGAAGGAATTGTGACACTATGTTAGCTTCTGCAGGAGAACCTTTTGCCCTCATTGATAGAGTTCTCCTTGCCTTGTACAATATGATTAAGAAAAAGCTCTAAAGCAGCTCAGAGGCTCCCTAAGTTACACTGGTATTATCATAGTAGAGTGCCTCTAATTATGGAATGTTTTCATTTAATATAAACCCTCAAATTGCATAAAAAATAACAGCACAGATATTCAGAGGATACGCCTGCAAAGCTACAGGAGATACCGTGCGCATTCACTAACCACTGACAACTCAGCAGGCACACTGAGTACACTTGTGCAGGCTTTATCAACAATAAGGAACTCCTCATCTAATGGTAAAGGTTATATATTTCCTACACTTGGGATGACGAACTCTCTCTCTCTCTCTCTCTCTCTCTCTCTCTCTCTCTCTCTCTCTCTCTCTCTCTCTCTCTCTCTCTCTCTCTCATATCTGTACTCACCACATGTTAAATCGCATTACGCCGGCCAGATCCGCCTCGTTGCTATGAGACCGGGGATTAGTCCCGACACTGGCGCTGGCTTAGGCTTTAGTGCCTTGGGGGTGGAAAAATGAGGGGGAGGGAGGGAAACCCTCCGTATGTTAATTGGGAAGAAGGAGCAGGGTTAGCAGACTCACAATGATTAAGTAAAATCTAGCTCCTGTTTCTATGAAAGTTGTACATGGAACTTCACAATAATAATAATAATAATAATAATAATAATAATAATAATAATAATAATAATAATAATAATAATAATAATAATAATAATAATTTCTACATAATGCAGGCAAGACGGTCTAAAATAAAGGGCAATGCAACTCTGCCAAGTCATACTGCTGCCCATTCTCAAATTTCAGGCGGGATGGAATTTTCATTTTATTATATCATACGACATGCAAGTAATATGGACGAGGAATTTTCTCTCCCCCACCACTAGGATAATAATAATAATAATAATAATAATAATAATAATAATAATAATAATAATAATAATAATAATGATAATAATAATAATAATAATAATAATAATAATAATAATAATAATAATAATAATAATAATAATAATAATTAAAACGGTCGAAGTCAATACCAACATCCGAACGTCATGGGAAAATAAAGACGTTTCGGATGTGGCCGTAACGGGATTAGATTACATCCGAAGAGCTTTCAAAAGAAGTTGTGATGCACGTTAAGGCGATCACCACAGCCACCTCTCTCAATCAGTAGCACCCACACGCACATGCAGGCACGCAAAATCTCTCTCTCTGATTGCAGCATCATAATGTCTTTCTTCATCACTTTCAGGGAGAGAAATAATTCTTCACGGTCTCAGCCGCGAGAGCAGAACTGAGAACCATCTCTCTCGCAATTCCACGACCGGATTTCTCTTCAGAACAGGGTTATCAAACCATCCATATGTATGGCACAATAATGCACCATGCAAATACACTAATTTTCCCAATATATGTATATATTCACCCATGGACAAGAACAGACACTAATCTCTACAATTTCTTAGCGGAGCTTCAGCAGTATCCCTATACAAGAGGGACATTTTATGTACAGCAATCTACTTACATTCACAAGAAGCATAGGCTGAAATATGTTTTGGCAACACTGTTTACATAATTTTAAAATAATAACGTATATGGTATTTAATAGATAATAATAATAATAATAATAATAATAATAATAATAATAATAATAATAATAATAATAATAATAATAATAATAACAGCAACAACATCAACAACAACACTAATAATAATAATAATAACAATAATAATAATAATAATAATAATAATCATACATACATATACCTTTGCTGTTTCCCCCTTTAATTGGGGGGTAGCCGACATCAAGAAAGGAAACTCCCCTTCTTCTTGACGTCTCGCAGGAGGTTGATACAAGGGGGGGGGATTCCCAGTCCCCCCGCCCCGTCCACTTTTAGTCGCCTTTTACTAATAATAATAATAATAATAATAATAATAATAATAATAATAATAATAATAAAACATGATAAGAATGAGAAGACATTTTCTCGAAATACTCATATAATCTTTTTGAAAGATAACATCAACCGAATATTATTATCATGGGAGAGTTTTATCAGGAGCGTTATCAAAGAACAGGTGTAGAAATAATAAACTTTATTTCTCAAACATAAAAAACGTAAGAGTATTTTTATAACATATAATAAACCCATTTTTACTCTCTCTCTCTCTCTCTCTCTCTCTCTCTCTCTCTCTCTCTCTCTCTCTCTCTCTCTCTCTCTCTCTCTCCTCCCTCTTCATTTCTCAGCATTTTTTTCATTTCGTTCCTTTTATTTTTTATTTTTACACCTTTCCTGAAGAACACACACACACACACACACACACACACACACACACACACACACACACACACACACACACACACACACACACACACACACACACACACACACACACACACACACACACACACACACACACACACACACACACACACACACACACATATATATATATATATATATATATATATATATATATATATATATATATAGTTGGCTGGCCTATGGCAGCAGCCGCCGCGCACCATACTACAACTACAACTAAAAATTTCTTGGACTTGAATAAATCTGGCCTAGACAGCTCGATGTTAAGCTGCCCATACACGGTGCGATTTAGCCTTGAGATCACCGAACATATTTTGTTGGATCCGACCAGATTGGATCGTTTGTGGGCAATTCCATAGACGATCCAAATAACACCGTGTATGGGCACCCTTATGTCTTTCTTCAGTTACGAGCATTTTCCTATGCCTATATTTACACAGAATAATCTGGCTTTTTCGTTACACAACTCTTATTATTACTTCACATTTGTGAAGTCACAACACTCTCAAACTTTGTCTCTCTTTGTTTACAGTCTTCTTCTTCTTCTTCTTCTTCTTCTTCTTCTTCTTCTTCAAATTATTATTGTTATTATTATTATTATTATCATTATTACTGTTGTTGTTATTATTATTATTATTATTATTATTATTCATGTTATTATTATTATTATTATTATTGTTATAATTATTCATGTTATTACTATTATTATTATTACTATTATTATTATTATTATTATTATTATTATTACTATTATTTTTATTATCATTATTTTTATTATTATTATTATTATTATTATTATTATTATTATTATTATTATTATTATTATTATTATTATTTTTATTATTATCATATTGATAATTATTAACAGCAAAATAGAGTCTACGGTATTTTTCACCCTGTTTAACTACTACAATTTAGGGAGAGCATCTGTTGGAGAGGATTGCTTCGTTGAAACACTATTGTAGTCACTGCCCCTTAGTCCTTATGTAATTTGTAGAAATAACAACAACAACAACAACAACAATAATAATAATAATAATAATAATAATAATAATAATAATAATAATAATAATAATAATGGATTCGGTTTTACGTCATGAACTCCCTTTTCTACTAAGGGCTAGGACGGTTGCCTTCTTACGAAGGACTTGTTTTGGCAGATGTAATCGTTACCCTGAGTGTATGCCCTTACTAACCTCAGTCCGTGACGGGCCGCGAACTCTCGACCTGCCGCATCAGAGTCGCAGATGCTACCATTTTGCCACGGAGACTACTATAATAATAATAATAATAATAACAATAATAATAATAATAATAATAATAATAATAATAATAATAATAATAATAATAATAATAATTTTTATGCGCCACTATTAATCCTCATTATGGGGGTAGACGCAGAAAAATTGAAACAGAGGGAATCAACGCCGAATACTCTTGCGTGAGTCGGGAAGAGACTAATATGAACTTGAGCCAACCGCGGGGCATTAGGAAAAACATCCAAATTAATCCCTCCGGCTATAACATATCTATCTTCTCCCCCATGTGAACTGGGACTTATTGTGACATAAAATGGTGCAATAATCACATTAGTGTTCATTGTTAATCTGATATTACAAGCGTGCTCTCAGTCTTATATCCATCAATCATTTTATATATCTACCTCTATAATGTATGCATATATTCGTATGCATGCACGTATGTATGTATACATGAAGTGTATGAATGTATGCTCGAATGCAAATGTGTAAGTATCTATGCACGTATGCACGTATGTATATGTATGTAGATAGGTGGGTGGGTAGTCAGACAGGTATGTATGTATGTATGTATGTATGTATGTATGTATGTATGTATGCATGCATGCATGGGAGTAGGCAGTCAGTAATGTATGTATGTATATATGTATGTGTCCATTTAATCTATCTAACCACCCCTCTGTCCTTTGTATTTCTCTCTCTCTCTCTCTCTCTCTCTCTCTCTCTCTCTCTCTCTCTCTCTATCTCTCTCTCTCTCTCTCTCTCTCTCTCTCTCTCTCTCTCTCTCTCTCTCTCTCTCTCTCTCTCTCTCTCCTCACCTTTTGTATTGACAGTTTCAGAGTTAATTCTGCACTCCAGGTCAAAATAGACTTCAATTCAAACGACTCATGTCTATTTTAGCATTATTTTGCAGTTGAATTTCGACCTTATTGACTTGAATGGGTTGAAGTAGTCTTGCCAACATCTTGTTAATTGGCGGAGGAGCTGTGCATTGGTTTTGAGAAGGGCTGGAGAGTTTTTTTAATCCTGAGGATGAGGGGGATGGGGAAGAAGGAGGAGTTGCAAGAGGAGGTTGAGTAAATAAGAAACATAATAATAATAATAATAATAATAATAATAATAATAATAATAATAATAATAATAATAATAATAATAATAATAATAATAATAATAATACAAATAATAACGATGATAATTATCATAATAATAATAATAATAATAATAATAATAATAATAATAATAATAATAATAATAATAATAATACAAGCAACAACAAAAGCAATAATAATAATAATAATAATAATAATAATAATAATAATAATAATAATAATAATAATAATAAGAAGAAGAAGAAGAAGAAGAATATATATTTTTTTCTGAGTCTCACACCGGGTTGGTGAAGACAATTGCCCTTATCTGGCCTAGGCACCAAGAAAACAAATATGAAGGAGTAGCAGCTGAAGGACAAGTCAGAACTAAGAGAATGATAAAAAATTAAGAGAAGACTGGCTGAAAAAGTCCAAGGACTGCAGACCTAGAAAAATTGCAGTAATAACACCCCAGATGACAATAAATCCTAGTTGGTTTTGTTTTTCTCTCTAACACTTGCCACATCTTTCATGAATTTAAAAATGAATTTTAGCATTTACTGTTTCCTCACTTAGAGAATTCCAATTATCAACTCCCTTACACTAAAAAGTACTTCCTTGCTGGCTAGTACAGTGGTAACGCGCTGGCTTCGCATTCACGAGGTCGAAAGATCGGTTCCCGTCCAAGACCGAGAGTTTAAGCTGTTTACTGGCAGGAACTGCTGTGGTTGGACACCACAGTGGGGGGTTGGGGCTTGCCCTGGCTGACGAATACCCATTGTATTGAAAATGGAAATAAAGTTTGTTTGTTTGTATCCTGTAAGGAAGTCTTCTTACGATGCTTCAAAGTATGACCTTTAGTTCAGGAGCCAACTACATCAAAATATTACACCTTATCAGCTCTGTCAAAACCATAAATTAATTTACAAACCACTGTAATTTCCCCTTCTTCATTCTAGCTTCATAATAGTAGGTCTAACTCCTGCAGCCTTTCGTCAATAAGTATATGTGTCACAAGTTTTGAAGCGAGTCATTGTAATTTCACCAATCAATTCATATCTTCTTTCAAGTGCGGAATCCAGAGAGGGTGCTTCATGCTCTAAGTTAGGCCTCACATAAGTCATGTAAATGTTTTTGAACATTCCCTTGTCCTTATGTTAGAAGGCTACCTCATGTTTGCTTTTAAAAAGGTATGCGCTACCTTTGCTATATCATTTATATGAACTTTCAGAGACAAATCTGCCAACATATTTACCCTTAGGTCTCTTTCGTTCTCAGATTCTTGCAGTTATTCTTTTGCTATTGAATATTCCCAAGAAAATGGACATTTCTTGCGCTTTTGCCCAATATAAGTGCTTTGCATCTTCAAGTGCTGAATATCATTAGCCACTTGTCTGACCACTCACACAGAAAAATGAGCTTGTCCTAAAGTTTTGCACTATTATTTTAGTCTAAAACTCTCTTCACAATCTGATAATCATCTGCAAACACATTCTAAAATGCATTTACAGACTTTGGCAGAGCATTTACAGATAAAAGGAATAGATGTGGCCCTAAAACTGATCACCGTGTAACTTCACTGCTAACCTATCTCCAGTCAGGCTTTGATGTCGTATTCTGCCCTTCTATTCCCTTCAATCTAAATATATTCTTATCCATTCTCAATATATTTCCACATATTCTTACCATTACTCGCAGTCTCAGTCATCATAAGCTAAGTATACCTCGATCACTCCTTTTAACTCATTGGGGATAAAAGATTGCCATAATTACCTCTCCATCATCCAGCTTAGGTCACCAACAGGGTAGGTAGGCAAAGATGTGGGTGACCCATGCAGGATGGTGGAAGGGTTGTGGCAACCCTTTATCCCCAAGAAGCTAAGAGGAGTAATCGAGGTATGTTTGGATTAAGGTAAGTATAAGTTCTTTAGTTAGACCACCACTCTTTCAAAGAAAACTGCCGCCATTATGTGTATGCGCACACACACACACACACACACACACACACACACACACACACACACACACACACACACACACACACACACACACACACACACACACACACACGCATATATATATAAATATATATATATATATATATATATATATATATATATATATATATATATATATATATATATATATATATATATATATATATATATATATATATATATATATATATATATATATATATATATATATATATATATATATATATATATATATATATATATATATATATATATATATATATATATTGCTTGAATACATGTTTCAAGATTTTTAATTTCATCACTGCTTTATGTATTTATGTCTTTAAAAGATGATGTCCTCTAATACTGGCCCATAGTCTCTCAAATCTGCAATGCGATGGGGTGGAGTATTCTTAACTGTAAATACCGACTGAAACTCCCAGTTCAGTTCTTCTCAGGTCTCTTCTTTTGTCTCAGTAATACTTCCTCCTGTCCAGAGCATCATTAAAACTTGTCCTTTGACTTTTAAATTTCTTATAACTAAGCAGTGAGAAAATTTATTTTCCATAGCTCTCCTCGCAATATCTCTCTCATAGACCAGTTCCGCTTCTCTTCTTTTACTCATATGCTCATTTTTTACTCGTTTATAATTTTGCTATCCAATTATACTTTTCCTCCACGTACAACTATTCCACGTACAACTATTCCAATCTATTCTGGTAGATGGTATGCAACAGAAAACTCTTCTCTCATAATCCTTATTGAAGATCTTGTGGACTTTCTGTACAGATTTTTTTTTAAATGACCCCCACTCAATAACGGCAAAATGATCGTTAATCAACTTGTAATCTCCTTTTTAGAGAGTATTTCCTCATTTTCTCCTCAGTTCCCTTACTCTCAGGCAGAACATTCTCAGTGATATACTCCATCAACAACACACAGTGGACATTTATTCCTGTCGGTGGCTCATACTCAATTGTATTATTATGCAAAATATTATTTATGAGTACTAGATTGAGGACTGATGGTTCATCTCCCTTGTCTCTTGTTGGTTCCAGTACATAAAGGTAAAAAGAAGTCACGTGCAAGTAAATTCAGTACATTTAGTGTATACTCATATTACTTTCTCAAGTAGCTTTAGTCTCTGTTGATTCCTTTGTGGGTTATATACCATAATTATTAAAATCCTCTCTGAATCCGTGTTTATGTGTGTAGCAAATACTTATTGAACTCACTTTCTATTGCCATATTTATTTCTTGAACCTGGAACCTTTCACTTACAAACAACACTATCCCACCAACATTCCTCTCAGATCTCTGAGCAATCATGATTTTGTAATCCTTAAAAAATATTTAGACTGTATAATTCCTTAATACATATCTTGTCTCTAACTGCTATTATAACTGCTTCACTGTCGCGTATACTCCATCCTTTAACTCCATTAACATTGTGTGTAATAGCTTAAGGAGGTTATGTCCCTTGTATTCCTAATATTTTCATTATCAGATCTTTTTTTAGATGAACCCTGTAGCAAAATTTTCTTCTCTCTACCTCATTTCTTCCATTATTTAATCAAATAGCTTCCTGTAGCCAGTGTTTTTAATTCAAATGTATTTACCTCAATGTGCTTCCGAGAAAGACCTCTATGATAGTAACTCCCCGTCTCCTGTTTGATTTCCTTTTCTACTCTGTGATACTTATCGTATTTGTCCTTAAAACTATGAATGGAGTAGCATTTACTGCTTCCTCGCTTAGCGAATTCCAATCATTAACTATTCTTATACTAAGAAAGTGCATCCTTACATCCTACAAATAAGTTTTCTTGCGAAGCTTCAAGCTAATACCTATAGCTCTAGCATAACCCATATCAAAATATCGCTCTTTGACCACTCTGTTAAACCAAGAACGAATTTCAATACCGGCATCATACTCTCCCTCTTCTTTCTACAGGATGTCCACAAAGTCTGAGTACATAGGAAATTTCACTATGCAGACCTATTCAATCGAATTCACCTGGATTTTGTAAAGCGCATCAAATTATGCATTGAAAATTATGGAAATCATATTGAATATATTATTTATTAACATTAGAGTTAAATAAAATTATTTTGTTTTAAAAGTATGTGTTAATCTCCTGTGTACCCAGACTTCGTCTGGGTACACAGGAGATGCTGCAACCAAGGACTTGACCCAAGTAAGACAAATAAAGGATAAATACGGAGTAGTTCTAGCAGAAGAGGATGAAATAAAAAGCAGATGGGAAACTTATTTTGAAGGATTACTAAATGAAGAGAACCCAAGAGCAGTATTTGAAGATGGACTTCCAAATGAAGCAGTTACAACATCAGTGGCTAGAAGAGAGGTAGAGGGAGCAGTAAGGAAAATTAAAAATGGAAAGGCAGCAGGACATGATAAGATGCCAGTGGAGGTATGGAAGAGTCTTGGAGAGGAAGGCATAGATATCTTGTGGGACTTAATGCAAAAAATATTTAGTCAGGGAAAGATGCTAGAGAATGGAGAGGAAGCTTAATCATCCCAATCTATAAAGGGAAGGGAGACATTCAGGAGTGTGGAAACTATAGAGGTATAAAGTTATTAAGTCATCTATGAAGATATGGAAGAAGATCATAGAGAGGAGACTCAGAGAGGTAACGACAATTGGGGACGAACAGTTTGGCTTCATGCCTGGAAGAGGGACAGTGGATGCCATATTTGCCTTGAGACAAATGATGGAAAAGCATAAGGAGAAACAAAAAGGGCTGCATATGGTCTTTATTGACCTGGAAAAGGCATATGATCGAGTACCACGTCAAGAGGTGTGGAGGTGTATTAGAGAAAAGGAAGTCCCCGAGAAATACTGTATGTAAGAATCATCCAAGATATGTATGAGAGGGCAGAGGCAAATGTTAAGAGCAGTGTGGGCTTGACGAAAAGTCTCTCAGTAAATGTTGGTCTGCATAAAGGGTCTGCTTTGAGTCCATATCTATTTGATCAGGTCTTGGATGTAGTAACCCAGCGTATTAGAGATCAGTCTCATTGGTGTATGCTCTTTGTAGATGACATTGTACTGTGTAGCAACAGACGAGAGGTAGTGGAGAAGCCTGAGGAGTGGAGAAGAGTGATGGAGGATAGAGGACTGAAAATCAGCAGGAAGAAGACAGAGTACTTGAGGTTGAGAGATGATGAGGATGGGGAGGTCAATTTGCAGGGGAAGGTGTTAAGAAGAGTTGAAAAGTTCAAGTATTTGGGATCAACAGTAGCAGAGGATGGTGACCAAGAGTTAGAAATAACCCACAGAATACAAGCGGGATGGAAGAACTGGAAGAAAGTGTCTGGGGTGCTGTGCGACAGGAGAATGGGGATTAAGTTGAGGGGTAAAGTGCATAAGACAGTTGTGAGACCTGCGATGATGTATGGAGCAGAGACATGGGCAATACAGAAGACACAAGAGAAAAAACTGGATGTGGCAGAGATGAGGATGTTGAGATGGATGTGTGGGGTGACAAGAAGCGATAAGATCAGAAACAAGGTAATTAGAGGTACCTCAAAAGTTAGAGAAATATCAGATAAGATACAAGAAAGTAGACTAAGTTGGTATGGTCATGTCGTTAGGAGGGATGAACAGTATATTGGGAGGAGGGTGATGGAAATGGATATACAGGGTAGGAGAAGGAGAGGGAGACCAAAGCGTAGGTGGATGGATTGCATCCATGACGACCTGAGGTGTAAAGGTTTGTTGGGTGATGAGGTATGGGACAGAAACAAATGGAAAAAACTGGCCAGAAACATCGACCCCACATAAAAGTGGGAAAAGATGTAGTAGAAGAAGAAGAAGAAGAAGAAGAAGAAGAAGAAGAAGAAGAAGAAGAAGAAGAAGAAGAAGAAGAAGATATATATATATATATATATATATATATATATATATATATATATATATATATATAATTTTCGAAAACCACGTGACATATACACAAACACACACACACACGTGTGTGTGTGTGTGTGTGCATAAATATATATGCATATGCCATTTTTGTGTGTATATATATATATATATATATATATATATATATATATATATATATATATATATATATATATATATATAGCTCTTTGGCTTAACATATTCAAATAGTAAAAATATAACGCGCGTTGAAGAGGCCTTAATGCTCAACCTGGGACGAAGACCAATCAGTAGTTTTGTGTTCCTTCAGCCCATCCATGGAAAGCCCATCTCAACTCAGTCTAGTCGAGTCCAAACTTCGGTTACATTAACTTTCAATAAAGTTATGATCAAATAGAATAAACAAACTTTATATAAAAAGTAAGAAGAAAAAAACGCTCTTTGATGTCTTATCAGACTGTCTCTATCTAACTCCCACTATTTAGCTCTCGCATTCACATACTCTCTCTCTCTCTCTCTCTCTCTCTCTCTCTCTCTCTCTCTCTCTCTCTCTCTCTCTCTCTCTCTCTCTCTCTCTCTCTCTCTCTCTTTTAGCTGTTGGATGCTGGAAAATTAATAGCCATTAGACTCTTTTAAAATCCGTCCATGTGCAGAGGGGAGTTGGCTCCAAGCCAATGAGATTCAGGGAAAATATCCATTTGGATTCTGATTGGTCATCAAGAAGCCTGCTTTTGACAACCTCTGCATTTCAATTGGTTGATATTGGCTTGCAAAGATGACTGGGTCGCCTTCACTAATGGTCCTCTATAATGCTTTCCAAATTCTCGATTATATATATATATATATATATATATATATATATATATATATATATATATATATATATATATATATATATATATATATATATATATATATATATATATATAATAGGTGATTTAAGGAGGAATAAGGAGGAGGAGGAGGAGGCAGAAGAGGAAGAAGAAGAGAAGACTGAAGAGGAGAAGAGAACTATAGTCAATCACTCTTCTTTATTGATTTAAAAATAGGAGGTTGTTGTTTGCCGTTATTTGTCACTATTAATCCATATTCGAATGGGGATGAGGAGGAGGAAGGGGGTGGGAGTAGGGAGAGGAAGTGGAACAGGAAAAACAGAGTAAGAAGAAAGAGGAAAGAATATAAAACTAATCACATCGTCTTATGATCCGAGACACAGAATATGGATAGGTGTAATGGTAATTTAGCAAGAAGAAGAAGAAGAAGAAGAAGAAGAAGAAGAAGAAGAAGAAGAAGAAAGGAAGAAGAAGAAGAAGAAGAAGAAGAAGAAGAAGAAGAAGAAGAAGAAGAAGAAGAAGAAATAAAGAACAAAAATAAGAAAAAAAGGACCAGGAGGAAAAAAAAAAAACATTGGAAAGTCGAAATCTATATCCCGTATATAAGTGGCAGCAAATAGTATAAGGCGGACACCACTCTGGCTCTCTCCCTTTTTTGTTGTAAAATCAGTGAAACAGATACAGCTATTGTTATAAGTGGGTAAGTAAGTAAATAATTAAATATCTGAATAAGTAGTTAATTATTCATATATATAAGTACTATATTACTTAAATAAGTAAGTTATGGAGAGTCAAGCAATGAAGTAAACATTCAAGGAATGAAATAGATATATAGCTAAATAAGTAACAGAATCAATGATTATTTATGTCTATATGAAAATATAAAAAAACTGGTAAAGTATATAAAGTAACAAAAAACTAGTGACTTATATAAGTAAGTAAATGTAAGCAATTTAGAAAGTACAGGTACAATATATGTAAGTTGTTATATAATAAAATATATAAAGAACTAGTATGTAATGAAACAAAAATGAAATATTTCCGTAAGTAACACACTAAGTAATCAGTTCAGTAAATATCTTATGTAAAATCAAGTTTGTGCAATAAGATAATATTTGTACAATAAGAAAATATTGGTACAATAAGGAAATATTTGTACAGTAAGAAAATATTTGTACAATAAGAAAATATTTTGTACAGTTAGAAAATATTTGTACAATAAGAAAATATTAAAGCAGAAAATAAATACTTAAATAGTTAAGTAATAACTACAAATTGCATATAAATTTGCATTATAAATTTTTGCAAAATAATATTTTTTTTCTTATTTTTAGCTTTTAAATGAATATCTCAAACAACTGAGGGAAAAAAAAACTATGGTAGACTTTCAACCCATCTTAAAATGTAAAAAATATAAGAAAAAAAAAAGGGGAGAATTCTTACCTATTCTCCAGCTTGCTCGCATGATTGACTTTCCATTAAGAGATAACACGAAATTTTGCTCAGATAAAAAAATATATTAGTGAAAAATAAATTATAAATATGACTATTTGAAATGATTCGATTGCCATATCTCTGATAAAAAGGGGAATGAAAATAAATGGGAAAGACGTGAAAATATATGAAAAAATTTAGGCGAAAAACATGAAATGATAATAAATTAAAAAAAAACACATGACTGCTTGAAAAAAAAGTGTATTATAAAAGAAAAGAGAAAAAATGTGAAAATGATTCGCTCGCAATATAAGTGAAAGTGAAGACGCAAAAATTGAAAAAATAAAAAAAATTACAAAAACACAAGAAACATAGAGAAAAGGATTACATGTGGCAATAAAACTGATAAAATGGATTATATTTAGTGAAGCCTTAAAAAAAAAAATTTAAAACCATTTTGAATACTTATTCTATAAAATTATTTGTAAGCCATGTCACTGATCAGTAATAAAAGAAAAAGAATACTTCAAAAAGGAAATAGTATATTATAAAAAAATATTTGAAGATATACATCGAAATGTTCTGTCTGCCATAGTACTATAAGAAACACACACGTACACTCTAAAAAGAAAAGTTAAATGAAAACATTAATGCAAAGTTTATATCTAATATACATACCTACATACATACATACATACAGACCTACATATATACATGCATGCATATATGCATGCATGTATTTATACATACATATATATATATATATATATATATATATATATATATATATATATATATATATATATATATATATATATGTATATATATATATATATATATATATATATATATATATAAATATATATATATATATATATATATATATATATATATATATATATATATATATATATATATATATATATATATATATATATATATATATATGTGTGTGTGTGTAGTATTCCTGACACGAAGACACACACACACACACACATGCATATATTTATATATATATATATATATATATATATATATATATATATATATATATATATATATATATATATATATATATATATATATATATATATATATATATATATATATATATATATATATATATATAAATATATATATATATATATATATATATATATATATATATATATATATATATATATATATATATATGTGTGTGTGTGATTACCTAATTGTGTTTACGGGAAAGAGCCCAAAGCTCGTATCTTCCCGTCTCCTCATCGGTTCCATTTTATACTTAGTCATACTTATCATACCTGTCCTTAAAACTATGGATTGAGATACCATTAACTACCTCCTCGCTTAGCCAATTCCAATTATCAACTACTCTTACACTGAAAAAGTATTTCCTTACATCCTGCAAAGAAGTTTTCTTACGAAGCTTCAAACTATGACCTCTAGTTCTAGAGCCAGCCATATCAAAATATCGATCCCTATCCACTCTATCATAACCATGAAGGAATTTAAAGACTGTCACCATATCCCCCTCACTCTTCTAGCTCCGAGTGATGGTAAGTCTAATTCCCTCAGCCTCTCATCATAACTGAGATTGCGTATTTCTGGCACCAGTTTCGTGGCATGTCTTTGAACTTTTTCAAGCTTAGCTATGTGCTTTTTCAAGTGCGGATTCCAAAAGGGGGCTGCATATTCGAGTTTTGGCCTCACATAGGTTACATAAATATTTCTGAACATTTCCTTGTCCATGTGCCTGAAGGCTACCCTTACATTTGATAAGAATGCATATGCTGCCCTTACTATGCCATTTATATGTATTTCTGGAGACAAATCTGCCAGTATGTTTACTCCTAGATCTCTCTCATTTTCTGTCTCTTGAAGTTGTACTCCAGCCACCGAGTAGTCAAGCTTGGGCCTTCTGGCACTTGTACCCATTCTCATTACCTTACATTTTGAAGTATTGAATTTCATTAGCCACTTTTCTGACCACTCATGCAGATTATTTAGATCCTCCTGAAGTTCTCTACCATTGTTCTCGTTTTTTACTTTCTTCACAATCTTTGCATCATCTGCAAACATATTCATGAATGAATTTACAGACTCTGGTAGGTCATTTACATATACAAGGAACAAAAGTGGCCCTAAAACTGAACCCTGTGGAACTCCACTACTAACTCTTCTCCATTCAGACACTGAGTGTCTTACTCTAACCCTCTGTTCCCTTCCTTCTAAGTAAGTTTTTATCCATTCCAAAACATGTCCACCTATTCCAGCCATTGATTGCAGCTTCCTAATAAGTCTCCCATGTGGAACAGTGTCAAATGTTTTCTGGAAGTCTAGGAATATGCAATCTGCCCAGCCCTCTCTTTCCTGTAAGATTTGGCTTACCTCATCATAAAATTCTAATAAGTTTGTTACTGTTGATCTACCTTCTCTGAAGCCATGTTGCCTCACTGACAAAAATTTGAAGGATTCCAAGTGAAGAGAGATATGTTTCCTTAGTAGTTTCTCCATAACTTTGCAAACTATGCTGGTCAAGGAAACTGGTCTATAGTTCAGAGCCGTATCCCTCCTTCCCTTTTTAAAGATAGGTATCACATTTGCTTGTTTCCAGCATCTTGGAATCTCCCCCGACTCCAGTGACTCCTTAAATATGATACTTAGTGCCATTGATATTGTGTTTGCGCATTTTTTAAGCACATGAGGGGATATGTCATCGGGACCTGTAGCTTTATGAACATCTAAATCCATCAGCGCTTTGCATACCTCTGTGGCTGTAAGGTTGATGTTCTCTAATACCGGCCCTTGAGCTTCTATCACTGCAATCTGAGGGGGTGGGGTATTTTCTACTGTAAATACTGACTGAAACTCCTTGTTCAATTCTTTGCAGATCTCTTCATCCGTCTCAGTGATGCTTCCATCCGCTCTCTTT
This sequence comes from Halocaridina rubra, assembly GCA_037179515.1. NCBI lineage: Eukaryota > Metazoa > Arthropoda > Malacostraca > Decapoda > Atyidae > Halocaridina > Halocaridina rubra. The sequence goes on from JAXCGZ010009507.1 coordinate 136,806, forward strand.
AGCCTTAAAACCTGTTCTTTTACCTTCAGTTTTCCTCTGATAAAGCTGTGGAAAAGCTTGGGATTTTCTTTAGCCTTCCTGGTGATGTCCCTCTCATAGTCTCTCTCTGCCTCTCTCCTTTTACTTAGGTAGTCATTTCTTGCTCTTTTGTAGGTTTGCCAGGCATTTATGTTTTTTCTCCTCCTATACCTTTTCCAGCATTTGTCTCTCCACTCCTTAGCTCTTTTACACCCATTATCGAACCATTTCTCTCTGGCATGAATTACACCTACTTTGGTGACAGGTATGCAGCAATCTACTATCTTCCCATATTTCTCACAAAAGATGTCATACATTTCTTGTACAGATTTGTTGTAAAATAAGGTTCTCCAGTCAATAACTGCAAAAAGCTCATTCATTTTGATGTAATCTCCTTTCCGATAGTTTCTCCTCATGTCCTCAGTGCCTCTACTCTCAGGAAGAATATCTTCAATGATATACTCCATCAACAACACACAGTGGTCACTCTTTCCAATTGGTGGTTCATACACAATTTTTTCAATATCCAACACATTATCTGTGAACACTAGATCAAGTAGTGATGGCTCATCCCCACCCCTGGCCCTTGTTGGTTCCATTACATGTTGGTGTAGGAAATTCCCTTGTACGCAATCTAGGAATCTTGCCCCAAATGAGTCCTCACCACTGTGTGGGTCAAGATTTATCCAATCTATCTCTTTATGATTAAAGTCTCCCATAATCAAAATCCTACATTTTTTTTTCCCGTGCCATGTTAACAACTGAGTTTATGACTTCAATAGTACCTATATGACTTTCCTCATAAACTTCAAGCCTATTTTGGTTCCTTGGTGGGTTGTATACAACAGTTATTATAATGCTCTCTGACCCAGTATTTATGCGAGCAACAAGAAATTCCTTGAACTCACTTTCTATAGCCAAGTTTATTTCTTCAACTTGAATCCTTTCACTTATGAGCAGTGCTATCCCTCCACCAGTCCTCTCAGATCTTTCAACCCTTAGTATTCTGAAGCCCTTAGGAAAAACTGTGTGTGTGTGTGTGTGTGTGTGTGTGTGTGTGTGTGTGTGTGTGTGTGTGTGTGTGTGTGTGTGTGTGTGTGTGTGTGTGTGTGTGTGTGTGTGTGTGTGTATGTGAGTGTGCATGTGTGTGTGTGTGTGTTTGTGTGTGTTTATATCTCTTATATATATATATATATATATATATATATATATATATATATATATATATATATATATATATATATATATATATATATATATATATACATACTGTTTGCATATATAATGTAGTCACCGTGGTTCAAACGGTAGCGTCCGCAACTCTGGGGCGTCAGGTCGAGGCTACACCAACATGTACTGGAACCAACGAGGGACAGGGGTGGGGATGAGCCATCACTACTTGATCTAGTATTCACAGAAACGTGTTGGATATTGAAAAAATTGAGTATGAACCACCAATTGGTAAGAATGATCACTGTCTCTTGTTGATGGAGTATATCATTGAAGATGTTCTGCCTGAGAGTAGGAGATTACATCAAAATGAATGAGCTTTATGCAGTTATTGACTGGAGGACCTTATTTTACAACAAATCTGTACAAGAAATGTACGACATCTTTTGTGAGAAATATGGGAAGGTAGTAGATTGCTGCATACCTGTCACCAAACTAGATGTAATTCATGCCAGAGAGAAATGGTTCGATAATGAGTTTAAAAGAGCTAAGGAGTGGAGAGACAAATGCTGGAAAAGGTATAGGAGGAGAAAAAACTTAAGTGCCTGGCAAACCTACAAAAGAGCAACAAATGATTACCTAAGTAAAAGAAGAGAGCCAGAGAGAGACTACGAGAGGGACATCACCAGGAAGGCAAAAGAAAATCCCAAGCTTTTCCACAGCTTTTTCAGAGAAAAACTGAAGGTAAAAGAACAGGTTTTAAGGTTTAAGAGAGCGGATGGAAGCATCACTGACACAGATGAAGAGATCTGCAAAGAATTTAACAAGGAGTTTCAGTCAGTATATACGGTAGAAAATACCCCACCCCCTCAGATTGCAGAGATAGAAGCTCATGGGACGGTATTAAAGAACATCATCCTTTCAGCCACAGAGGAATGCAAAGCGCTGATGGAGTTAGATGTCCATAAAGCTACAGGTCCTGATGATATATCCCCTCATGTACTTAAAAATGCGCAAACTCAATATCAATGGCACTGAGTATCATATTTAAAAAGTCACTGGATTCAGGGGAGATTCCAAGATGCTGGAAACAAGCGAACGTGATACCTATCTTCAAGAAGGGAAGGAGGGATACGGCTCTGAACTATAGACCAGCGTTCTTGACCAGCATAGTTTGCAAAGTTATGGAGAAACTACTAAGGAAACATATCTCTCTTCAATTGGAATCCTTCAACTTTTTTGTCAGTGAGACAACATGGCCTCAGAGAAGGTAGATAAACAGTAACAAACTTATTAGAGTTTTATGATGAGGTAAGCCAAATCTGAAAGGAAAGAGAGGGCATGGCAGATTGCATATTCCTAGACTTCCAGAAAGCATTTGACACTGTCCCACATGGAGACTTATTAAGAGGCTGCAAGCAATGGCTAGAATAGGTGACAATGTCTTGGAATGGATAAAAACTTACTTAGAAGGAAGGGAACAGAGGGTTAGGGTAAGACACCCAGTGTCTGAATGGAGAAGAGTTAGTAGTGGAGTTCCACAAGGTTCAGTTTTAGGGCCACTTTTGTTCCTTGTATATGCAAATGACCTACCAGAGTCTGTAAATTCATTTATGAATATGTTTGCAGATGATGCAAAGATTGTGAAGACAGTAAGAAACGAGAACAATGGAAGATAACTTCTGGAAGATCTAAATAGTCTCAATGAGTGGTCAGAAAAGTGGCTAATGAAATTCAATACTTCAAAATGTAAGGTAATGAGGATGGGTACAAGTGCAAGAGGGCCCAAGCTTGACTACTCGGTGGCAGGAGTACAACTTCAAGAGACAGAGAATGAGAGAGATCTAGAAGTAAACATACTGGCCGTTTGTGTCCAGAAATGCATATAAATGGCATAGTAAGGGCAGGATATGCTTTCTTAGCAAATGTAAGGGTAGCCTTCAGGCACATGGACAAGGAAATGTTCAGAAATATTTATGTAACCTATGTGAAATGAAAACTTGAATA
>JAXCGZ010009507.1:145000-152500 GCA_037179515.1 Halocaridina rubra
ACTGGATGACCATATTTAACTACAAATATGTACAACAGAAGTACAATTTATTTTGTGAGGAATATTAATACCAGGGAGAAATGGTTCAGTAATGAGTGTAAGAGAGCTAACAAGAGGAGAAACTAATGGTGTTATATACATATGAGGAGAAAAAATACAAATGCCTGGCAGACTTACAAACGAGCTAGAAATAATTACCTAAGTAATAGATGAATCAGAGAGGGATTATGAGAGGGCTATTACTAGGAAGGCTAAAGAATATCCCAAAATTTTCCACATCTTTGTCAAAGGTAAACTGAAGGTTAAATAACAAGTTTTAAAGTTAAGGACGGCAGCTGCACACACATCATTCAGATAGATGAAGAGATCTGTGGAGAATTGAACAAGGAGTTTCAGTCAGAGCTTGTATTAGAAAATACTTCACCCCCTTAGATTGCAAAGATTAGAGATCATTGGCCGGCATTAGGTAATATCATCTTTCCAGCTAAAGAGGTATGCAAAGCGTTAATGGAGCTAGATGTCAATAAAGCTGTAGGTCTTCATGACATATCCCATTACATACTTAAGAAGTGCACTAAGCCAATGTTAATGGCACTATGCATCATATTTGAAAAGTCGCTGGAATCTGAAAAAGATTTTAAGATGCTGTAAAAAAGCGAACGTGGTACCTATCTACAAAAAGGGAAGGGGAGACAGAACTCTACACTATAGGTCTGTTTCACTGACCACCATAATTTGCAAAGTTATTGGCTAAACCAAAAGGAAAACACATCTCTCTTCACTTGGAAGCATTCAACTTTTTGTCAGTGAGACAATATGACTTTAGAGTAGCCAGATCTTCAGTAACGAATGTATTAGAATTTTAAGATGAGGTAAGTCAAATCTTACAAGAAAGGAAGGGCTGGGCAGATTGCACATTCTTCGATTTCAGAAGCATTTAATATGGTCCCACATGGGAGATTAATTAAGAAGCTGCAAGTAATGGCAATAATAGGTAGAAATGTCTTGGAAATGTGCTTATATGATTACTAAGGTTGGGGGAAACTGTAATATGAACAAAGTATAGCAGACAAAGCTGTAATGTTTGCTTCCCTTTCAACCTTCTGTGGTGTAGTTGGTAGCGCCTTGGCACAGTAATTATGTGTCATAGGTTCAAGTTCTGGTCGGAGTAAAAATTATTTATGTATATATATATATATATAAATATATATATATATATATATATATATATATATATATATATATATATATATATATATGTGTGTGTGTGTGTGTGTGTGTGTGTGTGTGTGTGTGTGTGTGTGTGTGTGTGTGTGTGTGTGTGTGTGTGTGTGTGTGTGTTGTTGTGTGTGTGTGTGTGTGTGTGTGTGTGTGTGTGTGTGTGTGTGTGTGTGTGTGTGTGTGTGTGTGTGTGTGTGTGTGTGTTTGTACTTGCTTTGACTGATACACTCCCTTATAATGGGAATTATGGTTTTAGAGTGCCAATATATATATATATATATATATATATATATATATATATATATATATATATATATATATATATATACATATATATATATATATATATATATATATATATATATATATATATATATATATATATATATATATATATATATATATATATATATATATATATATATATATATATAAACACGCCCCGTTTACAGCCTACAAATCTGGCCAAAATTATCTTCTTTTTCCCCCTTCATGGAATGTAAATTCTTGCGATTTTCCCCTTAAAGGAAGGTCGAACCTTTGTAAGTGGGCTCCTACACTTTAGCAGAAAAACATACACAAGGAGCGGAACAAGTAGATATACATAACGATAGGCCCACTCATGCAAGGCAAAATTGAAGAAGAAGAAGAAGAAGAAGAAGAAGAAGAAGAAGAAGAAGAAGAAGAAGAAGAAGAAGAAGAAGAAGAAGAAGAAGAGAAGGAGGAGGAGGAGAAATAATAATAATAACAATAATAATAATAATAATAATAATAATAATAATAATAATAATAATAATAATAATAATAATAATAATAATAATAGTCACCGTGGCCCAAACGGTAGCGTCCGCTACTCTGAGGCGTCAGGTCGAGGGTTCGCGCCCCGTCACGAGCTGAGGTTAGCAAGGGCATGCACTCAGGGTAAGGATTTCATTTGCCAAAACAAGTCCTTCGCAAGAAGGCAACCGTCCTAGCCCTTGGTTGAAAAGGGAGTCCGTGACGTAAAACCGGAACAACAACAAACATTAATAATAGTAATAATAATAAAAATAAAAATAATAATAATAATAATAATAATAATAATAATAATAATAATAATAATAATAATAATAATAATAATAATAATAATAATAATAATAATAATAATAATAATAATAATAATAATAATAATAATAATAATAATAACAATAACAATAACAATAACAACAACAACAACAACAACAACAACAACAACAACAACAACAACAACAACAACAACAACAACAACAACAACAACAACAACAACAACAACAACAACAACAACAACAACAACAACAACAACAACAACAACAACAACAACAACAACAACAACAACAACAACAACAACAACAACAACAACAACAACAACAACAACAACAACAACAACAACAACAACAACAACAACAACAACAACAACAACAACAACAACAACAACAACAACAACAACAACAACAACAACAACAACAACAACAACAACAACAACAACAACAACAACAACAACAACAACAACAACAACAACAACAACAACAACAACAACAACAACAACAACAACAACAACAACAACAACAACAACAACAACAACAACAACAACAACAACAACAACAACAACAACAACAACAACAACAACAACAACAACAACAACAACAACAACAACAACAACAACAACAACAACAACAACAACAACAACAACAACAACAACAACAACAACAACAACAACAACAACAACAACAACAACAACAACAACAACAACAACAACAACAACAACAATAAGAAGAAGAAGAAGAAGAAGAAGAAGAAGAAGAAGAAGAAGAAGAAGAAGAAGAAGAAGAAGAAGAAGAAGAAGAAGAAGAAGAAGAAGAAGAAGAAAGATAAGGATGAGGAAGAGGAGAAGTAGAAAGTTGGGGAGAAGAAGACGAAGAGGAAGAAGAAGAGAGAGAGAGAGAGAGAGAGAGAGAGAGAGAGAGAGAGAGAGAGAGAGAGAGAGAGAGAGAGAGAGAGAGAGAGAGAGAGAAAGAAAGAACATTAACCACAAGCGTCATTTTTTGAGATCACATGCATTTTTAAACTCTCATCAAGGATGTCGTAATTAACTAATGGTACAGCAAGAAACGCCCGCACATATTTCTTCATTGCCTTGCAGCTGTGGGCGGCCGCGCGCCAGAGGTGGGTGGTGTGAAAAAGTACGTATGCCACCACATATCACCATCGACTTTATGGGAAGAAAACTCTCTCCACGCAAGAAGTGAGCTGTTTAGTCCTATTGTCTTTCTCTTTCATTTCGTTTGCCTTTTGGAAATATATTCATCGTTTGTATCTGACTTTTGCTTCTGGTGCTTTCGCCTCCGATGAATGTGCGTCACTGAGAGAAAATAAATGAGGCTGTCTCATACCCTGGAAAAACAACAGAATACTTCAAAATAAACTATTTTCTGAGGGTGTGTTTAAGGTCGCCTTTTATGGCCTTCTGGCGAGGGTTTGAGAGTAGGCTTTCGCCTTTATAGCTTCGGGGGTGTCGCGGGGTACTTATAAAAACTTAATATTCACAAAATGCAAATGAGTCTAGTCTTCGTGTCCCTAGCGATTACTGAGAGGCAGTATGCCTCAACCCACTCCCGTCCAAAATTAGGTTATAAAAATGAGACCGCCTCTTTTCATAAAGGCGGTGCGCGAGGGGCTTTTCTAACAGGCGCGACCGCCTCAAGCCACCGCCGGCCGAGGGGAGAGATTCCACCCGTCCTGGAATCCCAGCTTTGCGTCCCTTTAGCTCCGGAGGACTAGATGAGTCGCTGGAGCGGGAGAGGCGGTTAAAAATTACACTCATCCTGAGCTTGTTCTTACGTCGCCCTGGATGAATATTCAAGTATATATATGCGTAATCATGAGTAAAGCAGAATCGTTCCTTCATACCGACACCCAGCTGGAAACGAAAAATTACTCATTTTGATTGATCGCTCGGTTGGAGGTTCCGCTAGGGCTTAGCAGCGGGAGCAGGAAAAGAGAGAGAGAGAGAGAGAGAGAGAGAGAGAGAGAGAGAGAGAGAGAGAGAGAGAGAGAGAGAGAGAGAGAGAGAGAGAGAGAGAGAGAGAGAGAGAGAGAATAGAGAACTTTCTATATTATTTCCTTTATAAGCACTTCCTTCACCAGATTCTTCCCCCCCCCCCCCGAAAAAAAATAAATGCACAAAACTTGGAAAAAATAATAATAATAATTATATATATATATATATATATATATATATATATATATATATATATATATATATATATAGATGTTCAAATCAAAATACAATCATCTTTAAGACAACATAAATAATAATAATAATAATAATAATAATAATAATAATAATAAGGATAATAATAAAAGCACATGCATGCTTACATACATGCATACATACGCACATACATACATACATACATACATACATACACATACAAAAATTTAGAAAAAGAAGGCACACACAAAGAAAGCAAGATCGAAGACTTTTTCAGTCGAGGACTATAAAATATGCACAAATATAATTGCACAGATTAAAAAGGGGGATGTACTGGGAGAATCAAAGTTATGAAGTTTTATATGCGCTGTTTGCCGGGTTCAATTTCAGGTCTGGCGCACAAATGCGTAGTTAAAGATTAAGCTGGAAGTAAGTGTTCTCTCTCTCTCTCTCTCTCTCTCTCTCTCTCTCTCTCTCTCTCTCTCTCTCTCTCTCTCTCTCTCTGCGTGAATCCTTGTTTAATGTTGCATGGAATGAAGGTGGAATACAGTCCTCGTTTTTATACGTATTTGAGTTTGTGTCACGTTCTCTCTCATGCTCAGTCTGTAAAAAAAAAAGTATTAGGGTGAGGGAGGAGAATGTATTATTACATTCTACTTATTGGTTCGTATATATCTGAGTTTGTTAGTCTTTATTCATTAAACATTACGTATGACTTATGGAAGCATATTAGTTATTATTATTATTATTATTATTATTATTATTATTATTATTATTATTATTATTATTATTATTATTATTATTATTATAATTATTATTATTATTATTATTATTATTAATAATATTAAAGAAAAAAAGGAGGAGGAGTAGGAGGAGGAGGAGGAGGAAGAAGATGAGGAGGAGAAGGAGGAATAATAATAATAATAATAATAATAATAATAATAATAATAATAATAATAATAATAAGAAGAAGAAGAAGAAGAAGAAGACGAAGACGAAGACGAAGGAGGAGGAGGAGGAGGAGGAGGAGGAGGAGGAGGAGGAGGAGGAGGAGAAGGAGAAGAAGAAGAAGAAGAAGAAGAAGAAGAAGAAGAAGAAGAAGAAGAAGAAGAAGAAGAAGAAGAAGAAGAAGAAGAAGAAGAAGAATGAATGAATGAATGAATACATGAATGATATAAAAACCAGAGACAAAAATAACGTACATATAAAAGAAAAATAGAGAGCCTTGAAGTGAAAAATAAAGAGGAATAAAGATAAAAAAGAGGGAAATAAAGAGAAACGCTATGACCGTTCATAATTTTCCCTCTTTTATGGACATTTCAAGAGGACGCTTTTAAAACTACTGAGCTTAATCCATTTAGCTTCGCTGCCCGAAAGAGGAAGAGGAATAAGAAGAGGAAGAGAAAGAAAACAATGAAAAGGATAAAGAGATAAAAGAAGATAAAGAAGAGAATGAGAAGAAGGAAGAGGAGAACATAAGAGGAGCAAATAGGTAGAAATAAATGAGGAGGAGAGAAAGAGAAAGACAAGGATGAAAATGAGAAAGAAATGGGAGCGAAGAGGATATAGAGGAAAAAGAAAAAGAGAAAGACGATGAGGAAAATAAGAGGAAAACAAGGGTAATATGGGTAAAACTGGGAGTAAGATAAAGATTACAACGATGTAGTACTTTATGGCTACGAATATACGACAATTATCCTTTCATACAGAATACAACAGAATAGGCAAGAATACTTCAGTGCGGGCCGAAATGTGTCAAGTGTTCGCCAGTATGGGCCAGAATGCTTCAGAAAAACCGAATTGTTTGTTTTGGTTTTACGTCACGGACTCCCTTTTCTACCAAGGGCTAGGACGGTTGCCTTCTTGCGAAGGACTTGTTTTGGCAGATGTCATCGTTACCCTGAGTGCATGCCCTTGCTAATCTCAGACCGTGCGCAAAAAACCCAATAAGTTAATCATTTATTATAAGTAGTTGTACTTGCAGCCAGTGATAGTATTAGTGTGACATTTATACGGAAAAAGAAACTTATCGGCTGGAACTTATATTCTTAATTAGATCACGTGAGTTTATCAGGTTAAGGAATTTCTCAATTAGATGGTTTGGGTAAATTGTGGAGCAAATCTATATAGGGCATGCTTCATACTTACAAATTGTACATCAACCAGTTCTCATTATTATTATTATTATTATTATTGTTATTATTATTATTATTATTATTATTATTATTATTATTATAATAATAATAATAATAATAATAATAATAATAATAATAATAATAATAATAATAATAATAATAATAATAATAATAATAATATTACTAATATTACTTGTTAATGAATAGTATTTGACGTCAATATATTTGTTAAGGTGTGACACCGGGACGGGCAAAGAATATTGCCCTCATCGGACCCAGGCAAAAAAAAAAGTGAGTAGAAGAAAAGTAGCAACTTAAGGACAAGGCACAAATAGGCGAATGATAAAAAAATAAGAAAAGGATAGGCTGAAAGAATAGTTAAAGTAGTGAACACCTAGAAATATGGCAGGATAAGGCCATGAGATAAAAATGTATTAGTTTTATGAAGGAAGAAAGGTTATGATAATCAGGGAAGACATAAGGAAGGAGAGAGTTCCAGAGTCTACAGGTAGAAGAAAAGAAGCAGAAACTGCAACTATCGATCCGCGAGTACCTGTGTGACAAGGCCTTGTGGCATGGTATCTATTATCATCGAATTTTTTAATCACACACCTAACCTCTCTGTAGGGTTAGGAAAGGTAGATTTGAAGGCTGGCTATTTTTACAAGGGTAGAAAAAGTAGATCTTTAGCATGCTCGAATAAATTAGTTTATATACTATCTAAGAGTAGCCTGATGCACTGAAAGACACAACGAAAATCAGTAAATGACTTTTGCGTCATTACTGATTTCACGTAACATCAAAAGGCTGCAAAGATTCTCGTAAAAATTAAAAACAAAATATAGATCAAATATAAAAATATGCCAACAAAAGAAAATAATAATAATAATAATAATAATAATAATAATAATAATA
>JAXCGZ010009507.1:162500-165518 GCA_037179515.1 Halocaridina rubra
ATATTAACAATACAAATAGCAAAGAAAACTTTTGTGGCCATCAGAGTATACGATTTCGCGACGCAAGTTACAGAATCATGACACCAAATACAGCATTTTTAACATCAGCTGTAATAGGCAAATGTAAAAGACTGAACTGAAAAGTGCTTATTTGATCTAGCTGGGTTATGAAATCAGACTTTGTCTATTGTAGTAGCCCAGTCGATATGGTTGCACGCTTTTGTAACTTGCGACGATACTTAAAATCTCCTGATGGTTACAAAAAATTTTAGTGGGTTACAGTACTATATATATATATATATATATATATATATCTATATATATATATATATATATATATATATATATATATATATATATATATATATATCATATTCTGTGAAACGACAAAGAATATAACGCTATATTTCGGGTCCTAACTGAGCCCCTTCTCAAGTACAAGAAAAGCGCTTTTTCTTCTTCTTCTTCTTCTCAAGCATAAGTTAGGACCCAATATATATATATATATATATATATATATATATATATATATATATATATATATATATATATATATATATATATATCTTGACATTTACAAGAACAATGACAGCAGACAAAGTTCTGTCTCTCGAAGATTTCTCCCTCTGGAACGGACTGCAAGAGGACTAAAAGTAGTAGAAAAATGAACAGAAATTGAAAAGACACTGAGAGGCCCCTTCTGTAGTAACTGAACAGCTCAGTGCATTGTATTTGCAACCTATGTCTTCATGTGCGTGACATCCTTATATAAAAAGATATCCAGATAATATCATCATAATTACTACGAATTTTTTATGTATGACTTCCTCATATTGTGATTAAAATACTAAACCACGTCAGTATAGCTTTTTATACTCTTAGGTATGTATAGATATATATCTCTATAGAGATATATATATATATATATATATATATATATATATATATATATATATATATATATATATATATATATATATATCTATATATATCTATATATATATGTACATATATATATATATATATCTATCTATAGAGATATATATATATTATCTATATAGTTATATCTATCTCTATCTCTAATAATCATTTATAGATATTATTTTCTACATGTAACTAAACTCTCTACGTACTCTCTCTCTCTACTACTTCTTCTCTCTCTCTCTCTCTCTCTCTCTCTCTCTCTCCTCTCTCTCTCTCTCTCTCTCCTCTCTCTCTCTCTCCGTAAATAAATTCCCTATCAAAAATACAAATTGTGTTAAGCTCTTTCCCGCCCGTAACGCCTGCCTCAGCGGCTCTCCTCTACTCTGTGCCGCTTCAAATCACTTAAAAATTTGAATTTCAAATCTTTTTTTTTTTCGCCAGAAGCAAACTACGAGAGATATAGCTTTCACGGCAAGTAAATGAACGGCCATGGATGTCTTATCTTTAGTCTTTATATCTTCTTCTATTCAGTATCGGTATATTTTTCCTCCTAATTATTCTTTCTAAAATGGATTGCGTCTCTTTTTTTTTTTTTAAATCTAGAATGCGTATTTTCTTCTTCTTCTTCTTCTTCTTCTTCTTCTTCTTCTTCTTCTGCTTCTTCTTCTTCTTCTTCTTCTTCTTCTTCTTCTTCTTCTTCTTCTTCTTTTTCTTCTTGTAAAGGAAATGGTATACGGACTTTATTAGTTATCCATCAGCAATATCATTTCCATCGTCCACATTCATAGTCATGAAGTTAAAAGTGGTCTTACTAAGAGAGTGAAAAACTTTTAGATTTTCATTCATTTTTTGTAGTATGTTGTAATCCTAATACTGCTGAGTTGACAGGTATCCATCGCGTACCCACCCACGAGTAATGTGATATACAGGGGAAGGAAGGCCAGATACTTTAGACTCTATATGAAGTAAATAAGCATTTAATGAGATCTTTGGCGTTTTCATCTATCATATCCATCCTTGAAGAGAGAGAGAGAGAGAGAGAGAGAGAGAGAGAGAGAGAGAGGAGAGGAGGAGAGAGAGAGAGAGAGAGAGAGAGAGAGAGAGAGAGAGAGAGAGAGAGAGAGAGAGAGAGAGAGAGAGAGAGAGAATATAAACCAGATGTTATGGCTTTTATATGTTCTAAAATTCCACAAAAAGCTTATGATCCCCCTCCATACAGGGGTTCTAGTGATAACAAATTCCAAAAAGGGCTTTTTATTATGAAAATTATATGTCAGTTTACAATCTAACATTCCATAGAAAGTTTTCTTATGGTACGTAAATTCCACAAAAAGTGTTCTTACTGTGTAAATACCTCAATGAGCTTTGTATTCTGCGCAGTATATAATTTCTTAGTGTTCTAATAGTTAACAAAGACCTCTCTTTTAATTATCATTATTCCACACACAAAAAAAAGTTTTATTTCATCCCTACATTGGGTTCTAGTAGTTTAATATACTACAATTAGATTTTTCATATTCTAAAATTCTATAAAAAAATCTAAATATCCTCCTGATATAGATTCTTTCACAAGTTTTTTTTTTTTTGTACATAATACTGTTTACTAATACTTTGTAATTTTCTCCTCTATGCTATGCAATGTCACATAAAGATTTACACATGATTTTTCATGTTTTCTAACATTCCACGAATAAATTTTCTAATATCCTAAGAATCCATAAATGATGTTCTATTTAGGATTCCACAATATGTTTTTGTTCTAAAAAAAAAAAAACCTTTCTTATATTCTAAAAATTAACAAAATTTTTGTGTACTCTAAAAATCCACAAAAAGCTTCCAGATAGTCTCAACATCCCCAAATTTTCTTAATTTAAGATCCACAAGAAGTTTTCCTTAAAAGGATTTCTTATCCTCTAAAAATCAACAAAAGTATTATGTATACTCTGAAATTTTACACAAGGCATTTGTAGATTCAAAACTACCATGAAAAATTATAATTTTCCTCATTACATAATGTTCATTATAATATTCAAATAGTCCTTAAATACCCATTCACATTCTAAAATTCCACAGAATTATACTGTTTTTTACCAA